>JALGBA010003957.1:0-82774 GCA_023970755.1 Azemiops feae
TCAGACAACAAAAAAAGAGCTGAATTTTTAAAAACTAGAAAAAGCACCATTTTTAAGCATGAAATTTAACCCGGAATCTCATTCTCGCATACGTTTTTACAGTTGGGTCAAAAAAAAATTCACCTCCTGTATACAAAAATCCCTGACCCCGGCATCAGGAATTTCCTTCCCAGGACACCAAAAGAGCTATGTTTTTAAAAACTAGAAAAAGCACCATTTTTAAGTATGAAATTTAACCCCGAATCTCATTCTGGCATCCGTTTTTACATTTGGGATATAACATTTTTTTCGCTTCCTGGGCACAGAACTCCGTGCCCCCGGCATCAGGAATTTCTTTCCCCGGACAAAAAAAGCTTGATTTTTAAAAACTAGAAAAAGAACCATATTTAAGCATGATATTTAACCCCGAAAGTCACTCTGGGCTCCATTTTTACATTTGGGTCAAAAAACGTTTTTCATCTCCTGAGCACAGAAATCCCTAACCCCGGCATCAGAAATTTCCTTCTCCAGACAACAAAAAAAGCTCAATTTTTAAAAACTAGAAAAAGCACCATTTTTAAGCATGAAATTTAACCTCGAATCTCACTCTGGCATCCATTTTTACATTTGGGTCAAAAAAACCTTTTCATGTCCTGAGCACAGAAATCCCTGACCCCGGCATCAGAAATTTCCTTCTCCAGACAAAAAAAAAAGCTCAATTTTTAAAAACTAGAAAAACAGCATTTTTAAGCATGAAATTTAACCTCGAATCTCAGTCTGGCGTCTGTTTTCACATTTGGGTCAAAAAAAACTTTTCATCTCCTGAGCACAGAAATCCCTGACCCCGGCATCAGAAATTTCCTTCTCCAGACAACAAAAAAAGCTCAATTTTTAAAAACTAGAAAAAGCACCATATTTAAGCATGATATTTAACCCTGAAAGACACTCTGGCGTCCATTTTGACATTTGGGTCAAAAAACGTATTTCATCTCCTGAGCAAAGAAATCCTTGACCCCGGCATCAGAAATTTCCTTCTCCAGACATCAAAAAAAGCTTGATTTTTAAAAACTAGAAAAAGAACCATATTTAAGCATGATATTTAACCCCGAAAGTCACTCTGGGCTCCATTTTTACATTTGGGTCAAAAAACCTTTTTCATCTCCTGAGCAAAGAAATCCCTGACCCCGGCATCAGAAATTTCCTTCTCCAGACATCAAAAAAAGCTTGATTTTTAAAATTAGAAAAAGTACCATATTTAAGCATGAAATTTAACCCTGAATGTCACTCTGGTATCCGTTTTTACATTTGGGTCAAAAAAAACTTTTCATCTCCTGAGCACAGAAATCCCTGACCCCGGCATCAGAAATTTCCTTCTCCAGACAACAAAAAAAGCTCAATTATTAAAAACTAGAAAAAGCACCATTTTTAAGCATGAAATTTAACCTCGAATCTCACTCTGGCGTCCATTTTTACATTTGGGTCAAAAAAAACTTTTCATCTCCCGAGCACAGAAATCCCTGACTCCTGCATCAGAAATTTCCTTCTCCAGACAACAAAAAAAGCTCAATTTTTAAAAACTAGAAAAACACCAGTTTTAAGCATGAAATTTAACCTTGAATCTCAGTCTGGCGTCCGTTTTTACATTTGGGTCAAAAAAAACTTTTCATCTCCTGAGCACAGAAATCCCTGACCCCGGCATCAGAAATTTCCTTCTCCAGACAACAAAAAAAGCTCAATTATTAAAAACTAGAAAAAGCACCATTTTTAAGCATGAAATTTAACCTCGAATCTCAGTCTGGCGTCCGTTTTTACATTTGGGTCAAAAAAAACTTTTCATCTCCTGAGCACAGAAATCCCTGACCCCGGCATTAGAAATTTGCTTCTCCAGACAACAAAAAAAGCACCATTTTTAAGCATGAAATTTAACCTCGAATCTCACTCTGGCGTCCATTTTTACATTTGGGTCAAAAAACGTATTTCATCTCCTGAGCAAAGAAATCCCTGACCACGGTATCAGAAATTTCCTTCTCCAGACAACAAAAAAAGCTCAATTTTTAAAAACTAGAAAAAGCACCATTTTTAAGCATGAAATTTAACCTCGAATCTCAGTCTGGCATCCGTTTTTACATTTGGGTCAAAAAAACCTTTTCGTCTCCTGAGCACAGAAATCCCTGACCCCGGCATCAGAAATTTCCTTCTCCAGAAAACAAAAAAAGCTCAATTTTTAAAAACTAGAAAAAGCACCATTTTTAAGCATGAAATTTAACCTCGAATCTCAGTCTGGCGTCTGTTTTTACATTTGGGTCAAAAAAAACTTTTCATCTCCTGAGCACAGAAATCCCACAGAAATTTCCTTCTCCAGACAACAAAAAAAGCTCAATTTTTAAAAACTAGAAAAACACCATTTTTAAGCATGAAATTTAACCTCGAATCTCAGTCTGGCGTCCGTTTTTACATTTGGGTCAAAAAAAAACTTTTCATCTCCTGAGCACAGAAATCCCTGACCCCGGCATCAGAAATTTCCTTCTCCAGACAACAAAAAAAGCACCATTTTTAAGCATGAAATTTAACCTCGAATCTCACTCTGGCGTCCATTTTTACATTTGGGTCAAAAAAACCTTTTCATGTCCTGAGCACAGAAATCCCTGACCCCGGCATCAGAAATTTCCTTCTCCAGACAACAAAAAAAGCTCAATTTTTAAAAACTAGAAAAACACCATTTTTAAGCATGAAATTTAACCTTGAATCTCACTCTGGCGTCCGTTTTTACATTTGGGTGAAAAAAAACTTTTCATGTCCTGAGCACAGAAATCCCTAAACCCGGCATCAGAAATTTCCTTCTCCAGACAACAAAAAAAGCTCAATTTTTAAAAACTAGAAAAAGAACCATATTTAAGCATGATATTTAACCCCAAAAGTGACTCTGGGGTCCATTTTTACATTTGGGTCAAAAAAACTTTTCATGTCCTGAGCACAGAAATCCCTAACCTCGACATCAGAAATTTGCTTCTCCAGACAACAAAAAAAGCTCAATTTTTAAAAACTAGAAAAACACCATTTTTAAGCATGAAATTTAACCTCGAATCTCAGTCTGGCGTCTGTTTTTACATTTGGGTCAAAAAAAACTTTTCAACTCCTGAGCACAGAAATCCCTGACCCCGGCATCAGAAATTTCCTTCTCCAGACAACAAAAAAAGCTCAATTTTTAAAAACTAGAAAAAGCACCATATTTAAGCATGATATTTAACCCTGAAAGACACTCTGGCGTCCATTTTTACATTTGGGTCAAAAAACGTATTTCATCTCCTGAGCAAAGAAATCCCTGACCCCGGCATCAGAAATTTCCTTCTCCAGACATCAAAAAAAGCTTGATTTTTAAAAACTAGAAAAAGAACCATATTTAAGCATGATATTTAACCCCGAAAGTCACTCTGGGCTCCATTTTTACATTTGGGTCAAAAAACGTTTTTCATCTCCCGAGCACAGAAATCCCTGACTCCTGCATCAGAAATTTCCTTCTCCAGACAACAAAAAAAGCTCAATTTTTAAAAACTAGAAAAACACCAGTTTTAAGCATGAAATTTAACCTTGAATCTCAGTCTGGCGTCCGTTTTTACATTTGGGTCAAAAAAAACTTTTCATCTCCTGAGCACAGAAATCCCTGACCCCGGCATCAGAAATTTCCTTCTCCAGACAACAAAAAAAGCTCAATTATTAAAAACTAGAAAAAGCACCATTTTTAAGCATGAAATTTAACCTCGAATCTCAGTCTGGCGTCCGTTTTTACATTTGGGTCAAAAAAAACTTTTCATCTCCTGAGCACAGAAATCCCTGACCCCGGCAACAGAAATTTGCTTCTCCAGACAACAAAAAAAGCACCATTTTTAAGCATGAAATTTAACCTCGAATCTCACTCTGGCGTCCATTTTTACATTTGGGTCAAAAAACGTATTTCATCTCCTGAGCAAAGAAATCCCTGACCCCGGCATCAGAAATTTCCTTCTCCAGACATCAAAAAAAGCTTGATTTTTAAAAACTAGAAAAACACAATTTTTAAGCATGAAATTTAACCTTGAATCTCACTCTGGCGTACGTTTTTACATTTGGGTCAAAAAAAACTTTTCATCTCCTGAGCACAGAAATCCCTGACCACGGTATCAGAAATTTCCTTCTCCAGACAACAATAAAAGCTCAATTTTTAAAAACTAGAAAAAGCACCATTTTTAAGCATGAAATTTAACCTCGAATCTCAGTCTGGCATCCGTTTTTACATTTGGGTCAAAAAAACCTTTTCGTCTCCTGAGCACAGAAATCCCTGACCCCGGCATCAGAAATTTCCTTCTCCAGACATCAAAAAAAGCTTGATTTTTAAAATTAGAAAAAGTACCATATTTAAGCATGAAATTTAACCCTGAATGTCACTCTGGTATCCGTTTTTACATTTGGGTCAAAAAAAACTTTTCATCTCCTGAGCACAGAAATCCCTGAAATCCCCGGCATCAGAAATTTCCTTCTCCAGACAACAAAAATGCTCAATTTTTAAAAACTAGAAAAACACAATTTTTAAGCATGAAATTTAACTTTGAATCTCAGTCTGGCGTCCGTTTTTACATTTGGGTCAAAAAACACTTTTCATCTCCTGAGCACAGAAATCCCTGACCCCGGCATCAGAAATTTCCTTCTCCAGACAACAAAGAAAGCTCAATTTTTAAAAATTAGAAACAGCACCATTTTTAAGCATGAAATTTAACTTCGAATCTCACTCTGGCGTCCATTTTTACATTTGGGTCAAAAAAACTTTTCATGTCCTGAGCACAGAAATCCCTAACCTCGGCATCACAAATTTGCTTCTCCAGACAACAAAAAAAGCTCAATTTTTAAAAATTAGAAAAAGCACCATTTTTAAGCATGAAATTTAACCTCGAATCTCACTCTGGCATCCATTTTTACATTTGGGTCAAAAAAAACTTTTCATCTCCTGAGCACAGAAATCCCTGACCACGGCATCAGAAATTTCCTTCTCCAGACAACAAAAAAAGCTCAATTTTTAAAAACTAGAAAAAGCACCATTTTTAAGCATGAAATTTAACCTCGAATCTCAGTCTGGCATCCGTTTTTACATTTGGGTCAAAAAAAACTTTTCGTCTCCTGAGCACAGAAATCCCTGACCCCCGGATCAGAAATTTGCTTCTCCAGACAACAAAAAAAGCACCATTTTTAAGCATGAAATTTAACCTCGAATCTCACTCTGGCGTCCATTTTTACATTTGGGTGAAAAAAAACTTTTCATATCCTCAGCACAGAAATCCCTAACCCCGGCATCAGAAATTTCCTTCTCCAGACAACAAAAAAAGCTCAATTTTTAAAAACTAGAAAAAGCACCATTTTTAAGCATGAAATTTAACCTCGAATCTCACTCTGGCATCCATTTTTACATTTGGGTCAAAAAAAACTTTTCATGTCCTGAGCACAGAAATCCCACAGAAATTTCCTTCTCCAGACAACAAAAAAAGCTCAATTTTTAAAAACTAGAAAAACACCATTTTTAAGCATGAAATTTAACCTCGAATCTCAGTCTGGCATCCGTTTTTACATTTGGGTCAAAAAAAACTTTTCATGTCCTGAGCACAGAAATCCCTAACCTCGGCATCAGAAATTTCCTTCTCCAGACAACAAAAAAAGCTCAATTTTTAAAAACTAGAAAAAGCACCATTTTTAAGTATGAAATTTAACCTCGAATCTCAGTCTGGCGTCCGTTTTTACATTTGGGTCAAAAAAAACTTTTCATCTCCTGAGCACAGAAATCCCTGACCCCGGCATCAGAAATTTGCTTCTCCAGACAACAAAAAAAGCACCATTTTTAAGCATGAAATTTAACCTCGAATCTCACTCTGGCGTCCATTTTTACATTTGGGTGAAAAAAAACTTTTCATGTCCTCAGCACAGAAATCCCTAACCCCGGCATCAGAAATTTCCTTCTCCAGACAACAAAAAAAGCTCAATTTTTAAAAACTAGAAAAAGCACCATTTTTAAGCATGAAATTTAACCTCGAATCTCACTCTGGCATCCATTTTTACATTTGGGTCAAAAAAAACTTTTCATGTCCTGAGCACAGAAATCCCTGACCCCGGCATCAGAAATTTCCTTCTCCAGACAACAAAAAAAGCTCAATTTTTAAAAACTAGAAAAAGCACCATTTTTAAGCATGAAATTTAACCTCGAATCTCAGTCTGGCATCCGTTTTTACATTTGGGTCAAAAAAAACTTTTCGTCTCCTGAGCACAGAAATCCCTGACCCCGGCATCAGAAATTTGCTTCTCCAGACAACAAAAAAAGCACCATTTTTAAGCATGAAATTTAACCTCGAATCTCACTCTGGCGTCCATTTTTACATTTGGGTGAAAAAAAACTTTTCATGTCCTCAGCACAGAAATCCCTAACCCCGGCATCAGAAATTTCCTTCTCCAGACAACAAAAAAAGCTCAATTTTTAAAAACTAGAAAAAGCACCATTTTTAAGCATGAAATTTAACCTCGAATCTCACTCTGGCATCCATTTTTACATTTGGGTCAAAAAAACTTTTCATGTCCTGAGCACAGAAATCCCTAACCCGGCATCAGAAATTTCCTTCTCCAGACAACAAAAAAAGCTCAATTTTTAAAAACTAGAAAAAGCACCATTTTTAAGCATGAAATTTAACCTCGAATCTCAGTCTGGCATCTGTTTTTACATTTGGGTCAAAAAAAACTTTTCGTCTCCTGAGCACAGAAATCCCACAGAAATTTCCTTCTCCAGACAACAAAAAAAGCTCCATTTTTAAAACTAGAAAAGCACCATTTTTAGTATGAAATTTTAACCTCGAAATCTCACTCTGGCGTCCGTTTTTACATTTGGTTCAAAAAAAACTTTTCATCTCCTGAGCACAGACATCCCTGACCCCGGCATCAGAAAATTGCTTCTCCAGACAAAAAAAAAAGCACCATTTTTAAGCATGAAATTTAACCTCGAATCTCACTCTGGCGTCCATTTTTACATTTGGGTGAAAAAAAACTTTTCATGTCCTGAGCACAGAAATCCCTAAACCCGGCATCAGAAATTTCCTTCTCCAGACAACAAAAAAAGCTCAATTTTTAAAAACTAGAAAAAGAACCATATTTAAGCATGATATTTAACCCCGAAAGTGACTCTGGGGTCCATTTTTACATTTGGGTCAAAAAAACTTTTCATGTCCTGAGCACAGAAATCCCTAACCTCGACATCAGAAATTTGCTTCTCCAGACAACAAAAAAAGCTCAATTTTTAAAAACTAGAAAAACACCATTTTTAAGCATGAAATTTAACCTCGAATCTCAGTCTGGCATCCATTTTTACATTTGGGTCAAAAAAAACTTTTCATCTCCTGAGCACAGAAATCCCTGACCCCGGCATCAGAAATTTCCTTCTCCAGACAACAAAAAAGCTCAATTTTTAAAAACTAGAAAAAGCACCATTTTTAAGCATGAAATTTAACCCTGAAAGCACTCTGGCGTCCTATTTTGCCATTTGGGTCAAAAACTATTTCATCTGCCTGAGCAAGAAATCCCTGACCCCGGCATCAGAAATTTCCTTCTCCAGACAACAAAAAAAGCTCAATTTTTAAAAACTAGAAAAACAGCATTTTTAAGCATGAAATTTAACCTCGAATCTCAGTCTGGCGTCCGTTTTTACATTTGGGTGAAAAAAAACTTTTCATGTCCTCAGCACAGAAATCCCTAAACCCGGCATCAGAAATTTCCTTCTCCAGACAACAAAAAAAGCTCAATTTTTAAAAACTAGAAAAAGCACCATTTTTAAGCATGAAATTTAACCTCGAATCTCACTCTGGCGTCCATTTTTACATTTGGGTCAAAAAAAACTTTTCATGTCCTGAGCACAGAAATCCCTGACCCCGGCATCAGAAATTTCCTTCTCCAGACAACAAAAATGCTCAATTTTTAAAAACTAGAAAAACACCATTTTTAAGCATGAAATTTAACCTCGAATCTCAACTCTGGCGTCCATTTTTACATTTGGGTCAAAAAAAACTTTTCATCTCCCGAGCACAGAAATCCCTGACTCCTGCATCAGAAATTTCCTTCTCCAGACAACAAAAAAAGCTCAATTTTTAAAAACTAGAAAAAGCACCATTTTTAAGCATGATATTTAACCCCGAAAGACACTCTGGCGTCCATTTTTACATTTCGGTCAAAAAACGTATTTCATCTCCTGAGCAAAGAAATCCCTGACCCCGGCATCAGAAATTTCCTTCTCCAGACATCAAAAAAAGCTTGATTTTTAAAAACTAGAAAAAGAACCATATTTAAGCATGATATTTAACCCCGAAAGTCACTCTGGGCTCCATTTTTACATTTGGGTCAAAAAACGTTTTTCATCTCCTGAGCAAAGAAATCCCTGACCCCGGCATCAGAAATTTCCTTCTCCAGACATCAAAAAAAGCTTGATTTTTAAAATTAGAAAAAGTACCATTTTTAAGCATGAAATTTAACCTCGAATCTCACTCTGGCGTCCATTTTTACATTTGGGTCAAAAAAAACTTTTCATCTCCCGAGCACAGAAATCCCTGACTCCTGCATCAGAAATTTCCTTCTCCAGACAACAAAAAAAGCTCAATTTTTAAAAACTAGAAAAACACCAGTTTTAAGCATGAAATTTAACCTTGAATCTCAGTCTGGCGTCCGTTTTTACATTTGGGTCAAAAAAAACTTTTCATCTCCTGAGCACAGAAATCCCTGACCCCGGAATCAGAAATTTCCTTCTCCAGACAACAAAAAAAGCTCAATTATTAAAAACTAGAAAAAGCACCATTTTTAAGCATGAAATTTAACCTCGAATCTCAGTCTGCCGTCCGTTTTTACATTTGGGTCAAAAAAAACTTTTCATCTCCTGAGCACAGAAATCCCTGACCCCGGCATCAGAAATTTGCTTCTCCAGACAACAAAAAAAGCACCATTTTTAAGCATGAAATTTAACCTCGAATCTCACTCTGGCGTCCATTTTTACATTTGGGTGAAAAAAAACTTTTCATGTCCTGAGCACAGAAATCCCTGACCCCGGCATCAGAAATTTGCTTCTCCAGACAACAAAAAAAGCTCAATTTTTTAAAAATAGAAAAAGCACCATTTTTAAGCATAAAATTTAACCATGAATGTCACTCTGGTATCCGTTTTTACATTTGGGTCAAAAAAAACTTTTCGTCATCCTGAGCACTAGAAATCCCCCTTGACCCCGGCATCAGATTTTCCTTCGCCAGAAAAACAAAAAAAGCTCAATTTTAAAACTAGAAATAAGCACACCCTATTTTAAGCATGAAATTTAAACTCGAATCTCAGTCTGGCGTCTGTTTTTACATTTGGGTCAAAAAAAACTTTTCATCTCCTGAGCACAGAAATCCCACAGAAATTTCCTTCTCCAGACAACAAAAAAAGCTCAATTTTTCAAAACTAGAAAAAGCACCATTTTTAAGCATGAAATTTAACCTCGAATCTCACTCTGGCGTCCATTTTTACATTTGGGTCAAAAAAACTTTTCATGTCCTGAGCACAGAAATCCCTAACCTCGGCATCAGAAATTTTGCTTCTCCAGACAACAAAAAAAGCTCAATTTTTAAAAACTAGAAAAAGCACCATTTTTAAGCATGAAATTTAACCTCGAATCTCACTCTGGCGTCCATATTTACATTTGGGTCAAAAAGACGTTTTCATGTCCTGAGTACAGAAATCCCTGACCCCGGCATCAGAAATTTCCTTCTCCAGACAACAAAAAAAGCTCAATTTTTAAAAACTAGAAAAAGAACCATATTTAAGCATGATATTTAACCCCAAAAGTGACTCTGGGGTCCATTTTTACATTTGGGTCAAAAAAACTTTTCATGTCCTGAGCACAGAAATCCCTAACCTCGACATCAGAAATTTGCTTCTCCAGACAACAAAAAAAGCTCAATTTTTAAAAACTAGAAAAAGCACCATTTTTAAGCATGAAATTTAACCTCGAATCTCAGTCTGGCGTCTGTTTTTACATTTGGGTCAAAAAAAACTTTTCGTCTCCTGAGCACAGAAATCCCACAGAAATTTCCTTCTCCAGACAACAAAAAAAGCAACCATTTAAGCATGAAATTTAACCTCGAATCTCAGTCTGGCGTCCGTTTTTACATTTGGGTGAAAAAAAACTTTTCATGTCCTCAGCACAGAAATCCCTAAACCCGGCATCAGAAATTTCCTTCTCCAGACAACAAAAAAAGCTCAATTTTTAAAAACTAGAAAAAGCACCATTTTTAAGCATGAAATTTAACCTCGAATCTCACTCTGGCGTCCATTTTTACATTTGGGTCAAAAAAACTTTTCATATCCTGAGCACAGAAATCCCTAACCTCGGCATCAGAAATTTGCTTCTCCAGACAACAAAAAAAACTCAATTTTTAAAAATTAGAAAAAGCACCATTTTTAAGCATGAAATTTAACCTCGAATCTCACTCTGGCGTCCATTTTTACATTTGGGTCAAAAAAACTTTTCATATCCTGAGCACAGAAATCCCTAACCTCGGCATCAGAAATTTGCTTCTCCAGACAACAAAAAAAGCTCAATTATTAAAAACTAGAAAAGCACCATTTTTAAGCATGAAATTTAACCTCGAATCTCAGTCCTGGCGTCCGTTATTTACTTTTGGGTCAAAAACACTTTTCATCTCTGAGCAAAAACAGAAATCCTGACCCGGTATCAGAAATTTCTTCTCCAGACAACAAAAAAAGCACCATTTTTAAGATGAAATTTAACCTCGACATCTCACTCTGGGCGTCATTTTTACATTTGGGTGAAAAAAAACTTTTCATGTCCTCAGCACAGAAATCCCTAACCCCGGCATCAGAAATTTCCTTCTCCAGACAACAAAAAAAGCTCAATTTTTAAAAACTAGAAAAAGCACCATTTTTAAGCATGAAATTTAACCTCGAATCTCACTCTGGCATCCATTTTTACATTTGGGTCAAAAAAAACTTTTCATGTCCTGAGCACAGAAATCCCTGACCCCGGCATCAGAAATTTCCTTCTCCAGACAACAAAAAAAGCTCAATTTTTAAAAACTAGAAAAACAGCATTTTTAAGCATGAAATTTAACCTCGAATCTCAGTCTGGCGTCTGTTTTTACATTTGGGTCAAAAAAAACTTTTCATCTCCTGAGCACAGAAATCCCTGACCCCGGCATCAGAAATTTCCTTCTCCAGACAACAAAAAAAGCTCAATTTTTAAAAACTAGAAAAAGCACCATATTTAAGCATGATATTTAACCTCGAATCTCAGTCTGGCATCCGTTTTTACATTTGGGTCAAAAAAAACTTTTCGTCTCCTGAGCACAGAAATCCCTGACCCCGGCATCAGAAATTTGCTTCTCCAGACAACAAAAAAAGCACCATTTTTAAGCATGAAATTTAACCTCGAATCTCACTCTGACGTCCATTTTTACATTTGGGTGAAAAAAAACTTTTCATGTCCTCAGCACAGAAATCCCTAACCCCGGCATCAGAAATTTCCTTCTCCAGACAACAAAAAAAGCTCAATTTTTAAAAACTAGAAAAAGCACCATTTTTAAGCATGAAATTTAACCTCGAATCTCACTCTGGCATCCATTTTTACATTTGGGTCAAAAAAAACTTTTCATGTCCTGAGCACAGAAATCCCCCATAAATTTCGTCTCCAGACAACAAAAAAAGCTAAATTTTTAAAAACTAGAAAAGAACCATTTTTAAGCATAAAATTTAACCATGAATCTCACTCTGGCATCCGTTTTTACATTTTAGTGAAAAAAAAAATTTCATCTCTTGAGCACAGAAATCCCTGACCCCGGCATCAGAAATTTCCTTCCCCAGACATCAAAAAAAGCTTGATTTTTAAAAACTAGAAAAAGAACCATATTTAAGCATGATATTTAACCCCGAAAGTCACTCTGGGATCCGTTTTTACATTTGGGTCAAAAAAAAACTTTTCATCTCCTGAGCACAGAAATCCCTGAAATCCCTGAAATCAGAAATTTCCTTCTCCAGACAACAAAAAAAAGCTCAATTTTTTAAAACTAGAAAAAGCACCATTTTTAAGCATAAAATTTAACCATGAATCTCACTCTGGCGTCCGTTTTTACATTTTAGTCAAAAAAAAAAATTCATCTCCTGAGCACAGAAATCCCTGACCCCCAGAAATTTCCTTCCCCAGACATCAAAAAAAGCTTGATTTTTAAAAACTAGAAAAAGAACCATATTTAAGCATGATATTTAACCCCGAAAGTCACTCTGGCGTCCATTTTTACATTTAGGTGTGAAAAAAACTTTTCATCTCCAGAGCACAGAAATCCCTGCCCGGCATCAGAAATTTCCTTCTCCAGACAACAAAAATGCTCAATTTTTAAAAACTAGAAAAACACCATTTTTAAGCATGAAATTTAACCTCGAATCTCAACTCTGGCGTCTGTTTTTACATTTGGGTCAAAAAAAACTTTTCATCTCCTGAGCAAAGAAATCCCTGACCCCGGCATCAGAAATTTCCTTCTCCAGACATCAAAAAAAGCTCAATTTTTAAAAACTAGAAAAACACCAGTTTTAAGCATGAAATTTAACCTTGAATCTCAGTCTGGCGTCCGTTTTTACATTTGGGTCAAAAAAAACTTTTCATCTCCTGAGCACAGAAATCCCTGACCCCGGCATCAGAAATTTCCTTCTCCAGACATCAAAAAAAGCTTGATTTTTAAAATTAGAAAAAGTACCATATTTAAGCATGAAATTTAACCCTGAATGTCACTCTGGTATCCGTTTTTACATTTGGGTCAAAAAAACCTTTTCATCTCCTGAGCACAGAAATCCCTGAAATCCCCGGCATCAGAAATTTCCTTCTCCAGACAACAAAAATGCTCAATTTTTAAAAACTAGAAAAACACCATTTTTAAGCATGAAATTTAACCTTGAATCTCAGTCTGGCGTCCGTTTTTACATTTGGGTCAAAAAACACTTTTCATCTCCTGAGCACAGAAATCCCTGACCCCGGCATCAGAAATTTCCTTCTCCAGACAACAAAGAAAGCTCAATTTTTAAAAATTAGAAAAAGCACCATTTTTAAGCATGAAATTTAACCTCGAATCTCACTCTGGCATCCATTTTTACATTTGGGTCAAAAAAAACTTTTCATCTCCTGAGCACAGAAATCCCTGACCCCGGCATCAGAAATTTCCTTCTCCAGACAACAAAAAAGCTCAATTTTTAAAAACTAGAAAAAGCACCATATTTAAGCATGATATTTAACTCCGAAAGACACTCTGGCATCCATTTTTACATTTGGGTTAAAAAACGTATTTCATCTCCTGAGCACAGAAATCCCTGACCCCGGCATCAGAAATTTCCTTCTCCAGACATCAAAAAAAGCTCGATTTTTAAAAACTAGAAAAAGAACCATTTTTAAGCATGAAATTTAACTTCGAATCTCACTCTGGCGTCCATTTTTACATTTAGGTGAAAAAAAACTTTTCATCTCCTGAGCACAGAAATCCCTAACCTCGGCATCAGAAATTTTGCTTCTCCAGACAACAAAAAAAGCTCAATTTTTAAAAACTAGAAAAAGCACCATTTTTAAGCATGAAATTTAACCTCGAATCTCAGTCTGGCGTCTGTTTTTACATTTGGGTCAAAAAAAACTTTTCGTCTCCTGAGCACAGAAATCCCACAGAAATTTCCTTCTCCAGACAACAAAAAAAGCTCAATTTTTAAAAACTAAAACACCATTTTTAATGCATGAATTTAACCTCGAATCTCACTCTGGCGTCCCCCCCCGTTTTTACATTTGGGTGAAAAAAAACTTTTCATGTCCTCAGCACAGAAATCCCTAACCCCGGCATCAGAAATTTCCTTCTCCAGACAACAAAAAAAGCTCAATTTTTAAAAACTAGAAAAACACCATTTTTAAGCATGAAATTTAACCTCGAATCTCAGTCTGGCGTCCGTTTTTACATTTGGGTCGAAAAAAAACTTTTCATCTCCTGAGCACAGAAATCCCTGACCCCGGCATCAGAAATTTCCTTCTCCAGACAACAAAAAAAGCTCAATTTTTAAAAACTAGAAAAAGCACCATATTTAAGCATGATATTTAACCCCGAAAGACACTCTGGCGTCCATTTTTACATTTGGGTCAAAAAACGTATTTCATCTCCTGAGCAAAGAAATCCCTGACCCCGGCATCAGAAATTTCCTTCTCCAGACATCAAAAAAAGCTTGATTTTTAAAAACTAGAAAAAGAACCATATTTAAGCATGATATTTAACCCCGAAAGTCACTCTGCGCTCCATTTTTACATTTGGGTCAAAAAACGTTTTTCATCTCCTGAGCAAAGAAATCCCTGACCCCGGCATCAGAAATTTCCTTCTCCAGACATCAAAAAAAGCTCAATTTTTAAAATTAGAAAAAGTACCATATTTAAGCATGAAATTTAACCCTGAATGTCACTCTGGTATCCGTTTTTACATTTGGGTCAAAAAAAACTTTTCATCTCCTGAGCACAGAAATCCCTGACCCCGGCATCAGAAATTTCCTTCCCCAGACATCAAAAAAAGCTTGATTTTTAAAAACTAGAAAAAGCACCATTTTTAAGCATGAAATTTAACCTCGAATCTCACTCTGGCGTCCACTTTTACATTTGGGTGAAAAAAAACTTTTCATCTCCTGAGCACAGAAATCCCTGACCTCGACATCAGAAATTTCCTTCTCTAGACAATAAAAAAAGCTCAATTTTTAAAAACTAGAAAAAGCACCATTTTTAAGCATGAAATTTAACCTTGAATCTCAGTCTGGCGTCCGTTTTTACATTTGGGTCAAAAAAAAAATTTGCCTCCTTGACATCGCAATCCCTGACCCCGACATCAGAAATTTCTTTCTCCAGACAACAAAAAAAGCTCAATTTTTAAAAACTAGAAAAAGCACCATTTTTAAGCATGAAATTTAACCTCAAATCTCACTCTGGCGTCCATTTTTACATTTAGGTGAAAAAAAACTTTTCATCTCCTGAGCACAGAAATCCCTGACCTCGACATCAGAAATTTCCTTCTCCAGACAATAAAAAAAGCTCAATTTTTAAAAACTAGAAAAAGCACCATTTTTAAGCATGAAATTTAACCTTGAATCTCAGTCTGGCGTCCGTTTTTACATTTGGGTGAAAAAAAACTTTTCATCTCCTGAGCACAGAAATCCCTGACCTCGACATCAGAAATTTCCTTCTCTAGACAACAAAAATGCTCAATTTTTAAAAACTAGAAAAAGCACCATTTTTAAGCATGAAATTTAACCTCGAATCTCAGTCTGGCGTCCGTTTTTACATTTGAGTCAAAAAAAACTTTTCATCTCCTGAGCACAGAAATCCCTGACCCCGGCATCAGAAATTTCCTTCTCCAGACAACAAAGAAAGCCAATTTTTAAAACTAGAAAAAGCACATTTTTAAGCATGAAATTTAAACCTCGATCTCAGTCTGGCGTCCATTTTACATTTGAGTAAAAAAAACTTTTTCATCTCCCTGAGCACAGAAATCCCTAAACCCGGCATCAGAAATTTCCTTCTCCAGACAACAAAAAAAGCTCAATTTTTAAAAACTAGAAAAAGCACCATTTTTAAGCATGAAATTTAACCTAGAATCTCACTCGGGCGTCCATTTTTACATTTGGGTCAAAAAAACCTTTTCATGTCCTGAGCACAGAAATCCCTGACCCCGGCATCAGACATTTCCTTCTCCAGACCACAAAAAAAGCTCAATTTTTAAAAACTAGAAAAACAGCATTTTTAAGCATGAAATTTAACCTCGAATCTCACTCTGGCGTCCATTTTTACATTTGGGTGAAAAAAAACTTTTCATGTCCTGAGCACAGAAATCCCTAAACCCGGCATCAGAAATTTCCTTCTCCAGACAACAAAAAAAGCTCAATTTTTAAAAACTAGAAAAAGCACCATTTTTAAGCATGAAATTTAACCTCGAATCTCACTCTGGTGTCCATTTTTACATTTGGGTCAAAAAAACCTTTTCATGTCCTGAGCACAGAAATCCCTGACCCCGGCATCAGACATTTCCTTCTCCAGACCACAAAAAAAGCTCAATTTTTAAAAACTAGAAAAACAGCATTTTTAAGCATGAAATTTAACCTCGAATCTCAGTCTGGCGTCCGTTTTTACATTTGGGTCAAAAAAAAATTTTCATCTCCTGAGCACAGAAATCCCTGACCCCGGCATCAGAAATTTCCTTCTCCAGACAACAAAAAAAGCTCAATTTTTAAAAACTAGAAAAAGCACCATTTTTAAGAATGAAATTTAACCTCGAATCTCACTCTGGTGTCCATTTTTACATTTGGGTCAAAAAAACCTTTTCATATCCTGAGCACAGAAATCCCTGACCCCGGCATCAGAAATTTCCTTGTCCAGACAACAAAAAAAGCTCAATTTTTAAAAACTAGAAAATGCACCATATTTAAGCATGATATTTAACCCCGAAAGACACTCTGGCGTCCATTTTTACATTTGGGTCAAAAAACGTATTTCATCTCCTGCGCAAAGAAATCCCTGACCCCGGCATCAGAAATTTCCTTCTCCAGACATCAAAAAAAGCTTGATTTTTAAAATTAGAAAAAGTACCATATTTAAGCATGATATTTAACCCCGAAAGTCACTCTGGGGTCCATTTTTACATTTGGGTCAAAAAACTTTTCATCTCCTGAGCACAGAAATCCCTGACCCCGGCATCAGAAATTTCCTTCTCCAGACAACAAAAAAAGCTCAATTTTTAAAAACTAGAAAATGCACCATATTTAAGCATGATATTTAACCCCGAAAGTCACTCTGGGGTCCATTTTTACATTTGGGTCAAAAAACGTTTTTCATCTCCTGAGCAAAGAAATCCCTGACCCCGGCATCAGAAATTTCCTTCTCCAGACATCAAAAAAAGCTTGATTTTTAAAATTAGAAAAAGTACCATATTTAAGCATGAAATTTAACCGTGAATGTCACTCTGGTATCCGTTTTTACATTTGGGTCAAAAAAAACTTTTCATCTCCTGAGCACAGAAATCCCTGACCCCGGCATCAGAAATTTCCTTCCCCAGACATCAAAAAAAGCTTGATTTTTAAAAACTAGAAAAAGAACCATATTTAAGCATGATATTTAACCCCGAAAGTCACTCTGGCGTCCATTTTTACATTTAGGTGAAAAAAACTTTTCATCTCCTGAGCACAGAAATCCCTGACCTCGACATCAGAAATTTCCTTCTCTAGACAACAAAAATGCTCAATTTTTAAAAACTAAAAAAAGCACCATTTTTAAGCATGAAATTTAACCTTGAATCTCAGTCTGGCGTCCGTTTTTACATTTGGGTCAAAAAAAAAATTTGCCTCCTTGACATCGCAATCCCTGACCCCGACATCAGAAATTTCTTTCTCCAGACAACAAAAAAAGCTCAATGTTTAAAAACTAGAAAAAGCACCATTTTTAAGCATGAAATTTAACCTCAAATCTCACTCTGGCGTCCATTTTTACATTTAGGTGAAGAAAAACTTTTCATCTCCTGAGCACAGAAATCCCTGACCTCGACATCAGAAATTTCCTTCTCCAGACAACAAAAAAAGCTCAATTTTTAAAAACTAGAAAAATAGCATTTTTAAGCATGAAATTTAACCTCGAATTTCAGACTGGCGACCGTTTTTACATTTGGGTCAAAAAAACCTTTTCATCTCCTGAGCACAGAAATCCCTGACCTCGACATCAGAAATTTCCTTCTCTAGACAACAAAAATGCTCAATTTTTAAAAACTAGAAAAAGCACCATTTTTAAGCATGAAATTTAACCTTGAATCTCAGTCTGGCGTCCGTTTTTACATTTGGGTGAAAAAAAACTTTTCATCTCCCGAGCCCAGAAATCCCTGACCCCGGCCTCAGAAATTTCCTTCTCCAGGCAACAAAGAAAGCTCAATTTTTAAAAACTAGAAAAAGCACCATTTTTAAGCATGAAATTTAACCTCGAATCTCAGTCTGGCGTCCATTTTTACATTTGAGTCAAAAAAAACTTTTCATCTCCTGAGCACAGAAATCCCTGACCCCGGCATCAGAAATTTCCTTCTCCAGACAACAAAAAAAGCTCAATTTTTAAAAACTAGAGAAAGCACCATTTTTAAGCATGAAATTTAACCTTGAAAATCTCACTCTGTGGCGTCCGTTTTTACATTTGGGTGAAAAAAAACTTTTCATCTCCTGAGCACAGAAATCCCTGACCTCGATATCAGAAATTTCCTTCTCCAGACCACAAAAAAAGCTCAATTTTTAAAAACTAGAAAAACAGCATTTTTAAGCATGAAATTTAACCTCGAATCTCAGTCTGGCGTCCGTTTTTACATTTGGGTCAAAAAAAACTTTTCATCTCCTGAGCACAGAAATCCCTGACCTCGACATCAGAAATTTCCTTCTCTAGACAACAAAAATGCTCAATTTTTAAAAACTAGAAAAAGCACCATTTTTAAGCATGAAATTTAACCTTGAATCTCACTCTGGCGTCCGTTTTTACATTTGGGTCAAAAAAAACTTTTCATCTCCTGAGCACAGAAATCCCTGACCTCGATATCAGAAATTTCCTTCTCTAGACAACAAAAATGCTCAATTTTTAAAAACTAGAAAAAGCACCATTTTTAAGCATGAAATTTAACCTTGAATCTCAGTCTGGCGTCCGTTTTTACATTTGGGTGAAAAAAAACTTTTCATCTCCCGAGCACAGAAATCCCTGACCCCGGCATCAGAAATTTCCTTCTCCAGACAACAAAGAAAGCTCAATTTTTAAAAACTAGAAAAAGCACCATTTTTAAGCATGAAATTTAACCTTGAATCTCACTCTGGCGTCCGTTTTTACATTTGGGTCAAAAAAAACTTTTCATCTCCTGAGCACAGAAATCCCTGACCTCGATATCAGAAATTTCCTTCTCTAGACAACAAAAATGCTCAATTTTTAAAAACTAGAAAAAGCACCATTTTTAAGCATGAAATTTAACCTTGAATCTCAGTCTGGCGTCCGTTTTTACATTTGGGTGAAAAAAAACTTTTCATCTCCTGAGCACAGAAATCCCTGACCTCGACATCAGAAATTTCCTTCTCCAGACAACAAAAAAACCTCAATTTTTAAAAACTAGAAAAACACCATTTTTAAGCATGAAATTTAACCTCGAATCTCAGTCTGGCATCCATTTTTACATTTGGGTCAAAAAAACCTTTTCATCTCCTGAGCACAGAAATCCCTGACCCCGGCATCAGAAATTTCCTTCTCCAGACAACAAAAAAGCTCAATTTTTAAAAACTAAAATAAGCACAATTTTTAAGCATGAAATTTAACCTCGAATCTCAGTCTGGCGTCCATTTTTACGTTTGGGTTAAAAAAAAACTTTTCATGTCCTGAGCACAGAAATCCCTTACCTTCTGAGACATCATACAATTTTCCTTCTCTAGACAACCACCACTGCTCCAATTTTTAAAAACTAAATAAAAGCAACATTTTTAAGCATGAAATTTAAACCTTGAATCTCACCTCTGGCGTCCGTTTTCCATTGGGTCAAAAAATAACTTTTCATCCTCCTGAGCTCAAGAAATCCCTGACCTCGAAATATCAGAAATTTCCTTCTCTAGACAACAAAAATGCTCAATTTTTAAAAACTAGAAAAAGCACCATTTTTAAGCATGAAATTTAACCTCGAATCTCAGTCTGGCGTCCGTTTTTACATTTGGGTGAAAAAAAACTTTTCATCTCCCGAGCACAGAAATCCCTGACCCCGGCATCAGAAATTTCCTTCTCCAGACAACAAAGAAAGCTCAATTTTTAAAAACTAGAAAAAGCACCATTTTTAAGCATGAAATTTAACCTTGAATCTCACTCTGGCGTCCGTTTTTACATTTGGGTCAAAAAAAACTTTTCATCTCCTGAGCACAGAAATCCCTGACCTCGATATCAGAAATTTCCTTCTCTAGACAACAAAAATGCTCAATTTTTAAAAACTAGAAAAAGCACCATTTTTAAGCATGAAATTTTACCTTGAATCTCAGTCTGGCGTCCGTTTTTACATTTGGGTGAAAAAAAACTTTTCATCTCCTGAGCACAGAAATCCCTGACCTCGACATCAGAAATTTCCTTCTCTAGACAACAAAAATGCTCAATTTTTAAAAACTAGAAAAAGCACCATTTTTAAGCATGAAATTTAACCTCGAATCTCAGTCTGGCATCCGTTTTTACATTTGGGTCAAAAAAACCTTTTCATCTCCTGAGCACAGAAATCCCTGACCCCGGCATCAGAAATTTGCTTCTCCAGACAACAAAAAAAGTACCATTTTTAAGCATGAAATTTAACCTCGAATCTCACTCTGGCATCCATTTTTACATTTGGGTGAAAAAAAACTTTTCATGTCCTGAGCACAGAAATCCCTAACCCCGGCATCAGAAATTTCCTTCTCCAGACAACAAAGAAAGCTCAATTTTTAAAAACTAGAAAAAGCACCATTTTTAAGCATGAAATTTAACCTCGAATCTCAGTCTGGCGTCCGTTTTTACATTTGAGTCAAAAAAAACTTTTCATCTCCTGCGCAAAGAAATCCCTGACCCCGGCATCAGAAATTTCCTTCTCCAGACATCAAAAAAAGCTTGATTTTTAAAAACTAGAAAAAGAACCATATTTAAGCATGATATTTAACCCCGAAAGTCACTCTGGGCTCCATTTTTACATTTGGGTCAAAAAACGTTTTTCATCTCCTGAGCAAAGAAATCCCTGACCCCGGCATCAGAAATTTCCTTCTCCAGACATCAAAAAAAGCTTGATTTTTAAAATTAGAAAAAGTACCATATTTAAGCATGAAATTTAACCCTGAATGTCACTCTGGTATCCGTTTTTACATTTGGGTCAAAAAAAACTTTTCATCTCCTGAGCACAGAAATCCCTGACCTCGATATCAGAAATTTCCTTCTCTAGACAACAAAAATGCTCAATTTTTAAAAACTAGAAAAAGCACCATTTTTAAGCATGAAATTTAACCTTGAATCTCAGTCTGGCGTCCGTTTTTACATTTGGGTGAAAAAAAACTTTTCATCTCCCGAGCACAGAAATCCCTGACCCCGGCATCAGAAATTTCCTTCTCCAGACAACAAAGAAAGCTCAATTTTTAAAAACTAGAAAAAGCACCATTTTTAAGCATGAAATTTAACCTTGAATCTCACTCTGGCGTCCGTTTTTACATTTGGGTCAAAAAAAACTTTTCATCTCCTGAGCACAGAATCCAAAAAAAAATGCACCTCGTATCAGAAATTTCCTTCTCTAGAAACAAATGCTCAATTTTTTAAAACTAGAAAAAGCACCATTTTTAAGCATTAATTTTACTTGAATCTCAGTCTGGCGTCCTTTTTTACATTTTGGGTGAAAAAAACTTTCATCTCCTTGAGCACAGAAAATCCCTGACCTGCTCGACATCATTAAATTTCCTTCTTCTAGACAACAGAAATGCTCCATTTTTAAACTAGAAAAAGCGCCATTTTTAGCATGAAATTTAACCTCGATCTCACTCTGGCGTCCGTGTTTGACAGTTGGGTTCAAAAAACTTTTCATCTCCTGAGCACAGAAATCCCTGACCTCGATATCAGAAATTTCCTTCTCTAGACAACAAAAATGCTCAATTTTTAAAAACTAGAAAAAGCACCATTTTTAAGCATGAAATTTCACCTTGAATCTCAGTCTGGCGTCCGTTTTTACATTTGGGTGAAAAAAAACTTTTCATCTCCCGAGCACAGAAATCCCTGACCCCGGCATCAGAAATTTCCTTCTCCAGACAACAAAGAAAGCTCAATTTTTAAAAACTAGAAAAAGCACCATTTTTAAGCATGAAATTTAACCTCGAATCTCAGTCTGGCGTCCGTTTTTACATTTGAGTCAAAAAAAACTTTTCATCTCCTGCGCAAAGAAATCCCTGACCCCGGCATCAGAAATTTCCTTCTCCAGACATCAAAAAAAGCTTGATTTTTAAAAACTAGAAAAAGAACCATATTTAAGCATGATATTTAACCCCGAAAGTCACTCTGGGGTCCATTTTTACATTTGGGTCAAAAAACGTTTTTCATCTCCTGAGCAAAGAAATCCCTGACCCCGGCATCAGAAATTTCCTTCTCCAGACATCAAAAAAAGCTTGATTTTTAAAATTAGAAAAAGTACCATATTTAAGCATGAAATTTAACCTCGAATCTCAGTCTGGCGTCTGTTTTTACATTTGGGTCAAAAAAAACTTTTCATCTCCTGAGCACAGAAATCCCTGACCCCGGCATCAGAAATTTCCTTCTGCAGACAACAAAGAAAGCTCAATTTTTAAAAACTAGAAAAAGCACCATTTTTAAGCATGAAATTTAACCTCGAATCTCACTCTGGCGTCCACTTTTACATTTGGGTGAAAAAAAACTTTTCATCTCCTGAGCACAGAAATCCCTGACCCCGGCATCAGAAATTTGCTCCTCCAGACAACAAAAAAAGCACCATTTTTAAGCATGAAATTTAACCTTGAATCTCACTCTGGCGTCCACTTTTACATTTGGGTGAAAAAAAACTTTTCATCTCCTGAGCACAGAAATCCCTGACCCCGGCATCAGAAATTTCCTTCTCTAGACAACAAAAATGCTCAATTTTTAAAAACTAGAAAAAGCACCATTTTTAAGCATGAAATTTAACCTTGAATCTCAGTCTGGCGTCCGTTTTTACATTTGGGTCAAAAAAAAAATTTGCCTCCTTGACATCGCAATCCCTGACCCCGACATCAGAAATTTCTTTCTCCAGACAACAAAAAAAGCTCAATGTTTAAAAACTAGAAAAAGCACCATTTTTAAGCATGAAATTTAACCTCAAATCTCACTCTGGCGTCCATTTTTACATTTAGGTGAAGAAAAACTTTTCATCTCCTGAGCACAGAAATCCCTGACCTCGACATCAGAAATTTCCTTCTCCAGACAACAAAAAAAGCTCAATTTTTAAAAACTAGAAAAAGCACCATTTTTAAGCATGAAATTTAACCTCGAATTTCAGACTGCCGACCGTTTTTACATTTGGGTCAAAAAAAACTTTTCATCTCCCGAGCACAGAAATCCCTGACCCCGACATCAGAAATTTCCTTCTCTAGACAACAAAAATGCTCAATTTTTAAAAACTAGTAAAAGCACCATTTTTAAGCATGAAATTTAACCTCGAATCTCACTCTGGCGTCCATTTTTACATTTGGGTGAAAAAAAACTTTTCATCTCCTGAGCACAGAAATCCCTAAACCCGGCATCAGAAATTTCCTTCTCCAGACAACAAAAAAAGCTCAATTTTTAAAAACTAGGAAAAGCACCATTTTTAAGCATGAAATTTAACCTCGAATCTCACTCTGGCGTCCATTTTTACATTTGGGTCAAAAAAACCTTTTCATGTCCTGAGCACAGAAATCCCTGACCCCGGCATCAGACATTTCCTTCTCCAGACAAGAAAAAAAGATCAATTTTTAAAAACTAGAAAAACAGCATTTTTAAGCATGAAATTTAACCTCGAATCTCAGTCTGGCGTCCGTTTTTACATTTGGGTCAAAAAAAACTTTTCATCTCCTGAGCACAGAAATCCCTGACCCCGGCATCAGAAATTTCCTTGTCCAGACAACAAAAAAAGCTCAATTTTTAAAAACTAGAAAATGCACCATATTTAAGCATGATATTTAACCCCGAAAGACACTCTGGCGTCCATTTTTACATTTGGGTCAAAAAACGTATTTCATCTCCTGCGCAAAGAAATCCCTGACCCCGGCATCAGAAATTTCCTTCCCCAGACATCAAAAAAAGCTTGATTTTTAAAAACTAGAAAAAGAACCATATTTAAGCATGATATTTAACCCCGAAAGTCACTCTGGCGTCCATTTTTACATTTAGGTGAAAAAAACTTTTCATCTCCTGAGCACAGAAATCCCTGACCCCGGCATCAGAAATTTCCTTCTGCAGACAACAAAGAAAGCTCAATTTTTAAAAACTAGAAAAAGCACCATTTTTAAGCATGAAATTTAACCTTGAATCTCACTCTGGCCTCCGTTTTTACATTTGGGTCAAAAAAAACTTTTCATCTCCTGAGCACAGAAATCCCTGACCCCGGCATCAGAAATTTCCTTCTCCAGACAACAAAAAAAGCTCAATTTTTAAAAACTAGAAAAAGCACCATTTTTAAGCATGAAATTTAACCTCGAATCTCACTCTGGCGTCCATTTTTACATTTGGGTCAAAAAAACCTTTTCATGTCCTGAGCACAGAAATCCCTGACCCCGGCATCAGACATTTCCTTCTCCAGACAAGAAAAAAAGATCAATTTTTAAAAACTAGAAAAACAGCATTTTTAAGCATGAAATTTAACCTCGAATCTCACTCTGGCGTCCATTTTTACATTTGGGTCAAAAAAAACTTTTCATGTCCTGAGCACAGAAATCCCTGACCCCGGCATCAGAAATTTCCTTCTCCAGACAACAAAAAAAGCTCAATTTTTAAAAACTAGAAAAAGCACCATTTTTAAGCATGAAATTTAACCTCGAATCTCACTCTGGTGTCCATTTTTACATTTGGGTCAAAAAAACCTTTTCATCTCCTGAGCACAGAAATCCCTGACCCCGGCATCAGAAATTTCCTTCTCCAGACAACAAAAAAACCTCAATTTTTAAAAACTAGAAAAAGCACCATTTTTAAGCATGAAATTTAACCTCGAATCTCACTCTGGCGTCCATTTTTACATTTGGGTCAAAAAAAACTTTTCATGTCCTGAGCACAGAAATCCCTGACCCCGGCATCAGAAATTTCTTCTCCAGACAACAAAAAAAGCTCAATTTTTAAAAATTAGAAAAAGCACCATTTTTAAGCATGAAATTTAACCTCGAATCTCACTCTGGCGTCCATTTTTACATTTGGGTCAAAAAAACTTTTCATATCCTGAGCACAGAAATCCCTAACCTCGGCATCAGAAATTTGCTTCTCCAGACAACAAAAAAAGCTCAATTATTAAAAACTAGAAAAGCACCATTTTTAAGCATGAAATTTAACCTCGAATCTCACTCTGGCGTCCATTTTTACATTTGGGTCAAAAAAACCTTTTCATGTCCTGAGCACAGAAATCCCTGACCCCGGCATCAGACACTTCCTTCTCCAGACAACAAAAAAAGCTCAATTTTTAAAAACTAGAAAAACAGCATTTTTAAGCATGAAATTTAACCTCGAATCTCAGTCTGGCGTCCGTTTTTACATTTGGGTGAAAAAAAACTTTTCATCTCCCGAGCACAGAAATCCCTGACCCCGGCATAAGAAATTTCCTTCTCCAGACAACAAAAAAAGCTCAATTTTTAAAAACTAGAAAAAGCACCATTTTTAAGCATGAAATTTAACCTCGAATCTCACTCTGGTGTCCATTTTTACATTTGGGTCAAAAAAACATTTTCATGTCCTGAGCACAGAAATCCCTGACCCCGGCATCAGACACTTCCTTCTCCAGACAACAAAAAAAGCTCAATTTTTAAAAACTAGAAAAACAGCATTTTTAAGCATGAAATTTAACCTCGAATCTCAGTCTGGCGTCCATTTTTACATTTGGGTCAAAAAAACCTTTTCATCTCCTGAGCACAGAAATCCCTGACCTCGACATCAGAAATTTCCTTCTCTAGACAACAAAAATGCTCAATTTTTAAAAACTAGAAAAACAGCATTTTTAAGCATGAAATTTAACCTCGAATCTCAGTCTGGCGTCCGTTTTTACATTTGGGTGAAAAAAAACTTTTCATCTCCTGAGCACAGAAATCCCTGACCTCGACATCAGAAATTTCCTTCTCTAGACAACAAAAATGCTCAATTTTTAAAAACTAGAAAAAGCACCATATTTAAGCATGATATTTAACCCCGAAAGACACTCTGGTGTCCATTTTTACATTTGGGTCAAAAAACGTATTTCATCTCCTGAGCAAAGAAATCCCTGACCCCGACATCAGAAATTTCCTTCTCCCGACAACCACAACGCTCAATTATTTAAAACTAGAAAAAGTGTGCCCATTTTTACAGCACTGAAATTTAACTCTCGATCTCCTCCTGAGCTGGGCGTCATTTTTTACATTGGAGTCAAAAAAACCTTTTCATGTCCGGAGCACAGAAATTCCATGACCCCGGCATCAGAAATATTCTTCTCCAGGACAACAAACAAAGCCCAATTTTTAAAAAACTACTAGAAAAGCCCATTTTTAAGATGAAATTTAACCTTGAATTCACTCTGGCGTACCGTTTTAACATTTGGGTGAAAAAAAAACCTTTCATGTCCTGAGCACAGAAATTCCCTAAACCCGCATCAGAGATTTCCTTCTCCAGACAACAAAAAAAGCTCAATTTCTAAAAACTAGAAAAAGCACCATTTTTAAGCATGAAATTTAACCTCGAATCTCACTCTGGCGTCCATTTTTACATTTGGGTCAAAAAAACCTTTTCATGTCCTGAGCACAGAAATCCCTGACCCCGGCATCAGACATTTCCTTCTCCAGACAAGAAAAAAAGATCAATTTTTAAAAACTAGAAAAACAGCATTTTTAAGCATGAAATTTAACCTCGAATCTCAGTCTGGCATCCGTTTTTACATTTGGGTCAAAAAAAACTTTTCGTCTCCTGAGCACAGAAATCCCTGACCCCGGCATCAGAAATTTCCTTCTCCAGACAACAAAAAAAGCTCAATTTTTAAAAACTAGAAAAAGCACCATTTTTAAGCATGAAATTTAACCTCGAATCTCACTCTGGTGTCCATTTTTACATTTGGGTCAAAAAAACCTTTTCATCTCCTGAGCACAGAAATCCCTGACCCCGGCATCAGAAATTTCCTTCTCCAGACAACAAAAAAACCTCAATTTTTAAAAACTAGAAAAAGCACCATTTTTAAGCATGAAATTTAACCTCGAATCTCACTCTGGCGTCCATTTTTACATTTGGGTGAAAAAAAACTTTTCATGTCCTGAGCACAGAAATCCCTAACCCAGGCGTCAGAAATTTCCTTCCCCAGACATCAAAAAAGCTTGATTTTTAAAAACTAGAAAAACAGCATTTTTAAGCATGAAATTTAACCTCGAATCTCAGTCTGGCGTCCGTTTTTACATTTGGGTCAAAAAAAACTTTTCATCTCCTGAGCACAGAAATCCCTGACCCCGGCATCAGAAATTTCCTTCTCCAGACAACAAAAAAACCTCAATTTTTAAAAACTAGAAAAAGCACCATTTTTAAGCATGAAATTTAACCTCGAATCTCACTCTGGCGTCCATTTTTACATTTGGGTCAAAAAAACTTTTCATGTCCTGAGCACAGAAATCCCTAACCTCGGCATCAGAAATTTTGCTTCTCCAGACAACAAAAAAAGCTCAATTTTTAAAAACTAGAAAAAGCACCATTTTTAAGCATGAAATTTAACCTCGAATCTCACTCTGGCGTCCATATTTACATTTGGGTCAAAAAGACGTTTTCATGTCCTGAGTACAGAAATCCCTGACCCCGGCATCAGAAATTTCCTTCTCCAGACAACAAAAAAAGCTCAATTTTTAAAAACTAGAAAAAGAACCATATTTAAGCATGATATTTAACCCCAAAAGTGACTCTGGGGTCCATTTTTACATTTGGGTCAAAAAAACTTTTCATGTCCAGAGCACAGAAATCCCTAACCTCGTCATCAGAAATTTGCTTCTCCAGACAACAAAAAAAGCTCAATTATTAAAAACTAGAAAAAGCACCATTTTTAAGCATGAAATTTAACCTCGAATCTCAGTCTGGCGTCTGTTTTTACATTTGTCAAAAAAACCTTTTCATGTCCTGAGCACAGAAATCCCTGACCCCGGCATCAGACATTTCCTTCTCCAGACCACAAAAAAAGCTCAATTTTTAAAAACTAGAAAAACAGCATTTTTAAGCATGAAATTTAACCTCGAATCTCACTCTGGCGTCCATTTTTACATTTGGGTGAAAAAAAACTTTTCATGTCCTGAGCACAGAAATCCCTAAACCCGGCATCAGAAATTTCCTTCTCCAGACAACAAAAAAAGCTCAATTTTTAAAAACTAGAAAAGCACCATTTTTAAGCATGAAATTTAACCTCGAATCTCACTCTGGCGTCCATTTTTACATTTGGGTCAAAAAAACCTTTTCATGTCCTGAGCACAGAAATCCCTGACCCCGGCATCAGAAATTTCCTTCTCCAGACAACAAAAAAAGCTCAATTTTTAAAAACTAGAAAAAGCAGCATTTTTAAGCATGAAATTTAACCTTGAATCTCACTCTGGCGTCCGTTTTTACATTTGGGTGAAAAAAAACTTTTCATGTCCTGAGCACAGAAATCCCTAAACCCGGCATCAGAAATTTCCTTCTCCAGACAACAAAAAAAGCTCAATTTCTAAAAACTAGAAAAAGCACCATTTTTAAGCATGAAATTTAACCTCGAATCTCACTCTGGCGTCCATTTTTACATTTGGGTCAAAAAAACCTTTTCATGTCCTGAGCACAGAAATCCCTGACCCCGGCATCAGACATTTCCTTCTCCAGACAAGAAAAAAAGATCAATTTTTAAAAACTAGAAAAACAGCATTTTTAAGCATGAAATTTAACCTCGAATCTCAGTCTGGCGTCCGTTTTTACATTTGGGTCAAAAAAAACTTTTCATCTCCTGAGCACAGAAATCCCTGACCCCGGCATCAGAAATTTCCTTCTCCAGACAACAAAAAAAGCTCAATTTTTAAAAACTAGAAAAAGCACCATTTTTAAGCATGAAATTTAACCTCGAATCTCACTCTGGTGTCCATTTTTACATTTGGGTCAAAAAAACCTTTTCATCTCCTGAGCACAGAAATCCCTGACCCCGGCATCAGAAATTTCCTTCTCCAGACAACAAAAAAACCTCAATTTTTAAAAACTAGAAAAAGCACCATTTTTAAGCATGAAATTTAACCTCGAATCTCACTCTGGCGTCCATTTTTACATTTGGGTCAAAAAAACTTTTCATGTCCTGAGCACAGAAATCCCTAACCTCGGCATCAGAAATTTTGCTTCTCCAGACAACAAAAAAAGCTCAATTTTTAAAAACTAGAAAAAGCACCATTTTTAAGCATGAAATTTAACCTCGAATCTCACTCTGGCGTCCATATTTACATTTGGGTCAAAAAGACGTTTTCATGTCCTGAGTACAGAAATCCCTGACCCCGGCATCAGAAATTTCCTTCTCCAGACAACAAAAAAAGCTCAATTTTTAAAAACTAGAAAAAGAACCATATTTAAGCATGATATTTAACCCCAAAAGTGACTCTGGGGTCCATTTTTACATTTGGGTCAAAAAAACTTTTCATATCCAGAGCACAGAAATCCCTAACCTCGTCATCAGAAATTTGCTTCTCCAGACAACAAAAAAAGCTCAATTATTAAAAACTAGAAAAAGCACCATTTTTAAACATGAAATTTAACCTCGAATCTCAGTCTGGCATCCGTTTTTACATTTGGGTGAAAAAAAACTTTTCATCTCCTGAGCACAGAAATCCCTGACCCCGGCATCAGAAATTTGCTTCTCCAGACAACAAAAAAGCTCAATTTTTAAAAACTAAAAAAAGCACAATTTTTAAGCATGAAATTTAACCTCGAATCTCAGTCTGGCGTCCGTTTTTACATTTGGGTCAAAAAAAAACTTTTCATCTCCTGAGCACAGAAATCCCTGACCCCGGCATCAGAAATTTGCTTCTCCTGACAACAAAAAAAGCACAATTTTTAAGCATGAAATTTAACCTCGAATCTCACTCTGGCGTCCATTTTTACGTTTGGGTGAAAAAAAACTTTTCATGTCCTGAGCACAGAAATCCCTAACCCCGGCATCAGAAATTTCCTTCTCCAGACAACAAAAAAAGCTAAATTTTTAAAAACTAGAAAAGAACCATTTTTAAGCATAAAATTTAACCATGAATCTCACTCTGGCGTCCGTTTTTTTACATTTAGTCAAAAAAAAATTTTCATCTCCTGACACAGAATCCCCTGACCCCGGCATTAGAAATTTGCCTTCTCCAGACAACAAAAACGAGCGCAATTTTTAAAAACTAGAAAAAGCACCATTTTTAAGCATGAAATTTAACCTCGAATCTCACTCTGGCGTCCATTTTTACATTTGGGTCAAAAAAACCTTTTCATGTCCTGAGCACAGAAATCCCTGACCCCGGCATCAGAAATTTCCTTCTCCAGACAACAAAAAAAGCTCAATTTTTAAAAACTAGAAAAAGCACCATTTTTAAGCATGAAATTTAACCTTGAATCTCACTCTGGCGTCCGTTTTTACATTTGGGTGAAAAAAAACTTTTCATGTCCTGAGCACAGAAATCCCTAAACCCGGCATCAGAAATTTCCTTCTCCAGACAACAAAAAAAGCTCAATTTCTAAAAACTAGAAAAAGCACCATTTTTAAGCATGAAATTTAACCTCGAATCTCACTCTGGCGTCCATTTTTACATTTGGGTCAAAAAAACCTTTTCATGTCCTGAGCACAGAAATCCCTGACCCCGGCATCAGACATTTCCTTCTCCAGACAAGAAAAAAAGATCAATTTTTAAAAACTAGAAAAACAGCATTTTTAAGCATGAAATTTAACCTCGAATCTCAGTCTGGCATCCGTTTTTACATTTGGGTCAAAAAAACCCTTTTACATTCTCTGAGCGACAGAAATGCCCTGACACCCCGGCATCATAAATTTCCTTCTCAGACAACAAAAAAGCTCAATTTTTTAAACAAAAACTAGAAAAAGCAACCATTTTTTAAGCATGAGATTTAACCTCGAATCTCACTCTGGTGTCCCCTTTTTACATTTGGGTCAAAAAAAAAGAAAACCTTTTCATCTCCTGAGCACAGAAATCCCTGACCCCCGGCATCAGAAATTTCCTTCTCCAGACAACAAAAAAAATTTTTAAAAACTAGAAAAAGCACCATTTTTAAGCATGAAATTTAACTTCGAATCTCACTCTGGCGTCCATTTTTACATTTGGGTCAAAAAAACTTTTCATGTCCTGAGCACAGAAATCCCTAACCTCAGCATCAGAAATTTTGCTTCTCCAGACAACAAAAAAAGCTCAATTTTTAAAAACTAGAAAAAGCACCATTTTTAAGCATGAAATTTAACCTCGAATCTCACTCTGGCGTCCATATTTACATTTGGGTCAAAAAAACTTTTCATGTCCTGAGCACAGAAATCCCTAACCTCGGCATCAGAAATTTTGCTTCTCCAGACAACAAAAAAAGCTCAATTTTTAAAAACTAGAAAAAGCACCATTTTTAAACATGAAATTTAACCTCGAATCTCAGTCTGGCATCCGTTTTTACATTTGGGTGAAAAAAAACTTTTCATCTCCTGAGCACAGAAATCCCTGACCCCGGCATCAGAAATTTGCTTCTCCAGACAACAAAAAAGCTCAATTTTTAAAAACTAAAAAAAGCACAATTTTTAAGCATGAAATTTAACCTCGAATCTCAGTCTGGCGTCCGTTTTTACATTTGGGTCAAAAAAAAACTTTTCATCTCCTGAGCACAGAAATCCCTGACCCCGGCATCAGACATTTCCTTCTCCAGACAAGAAAAAAAGATCAATTTTTAAAAACTAGAAAAACAGCATTTTTAAGCATGAAATTTAACCTCGAATCTCAGTCTGGCGTCCGTTTTTACATTTGGGTCAAAAAAAACTTTTCATCTCCTGAGCACAGAAATCCCTGACCCCGGCATCAGAAATTTCCTTCTCCAGACAACAAAAAAAGCTCAATTTTTAAAAAACTAGAAAAAGCACCATTTTTAAGCATGAAATTTAACCTCGAATCTCACTCTGGTGTCCATTTTTTACATTTGGGTCAAAAAAACCTTTTCATCTCCTGAGCACAGAAATCCCTGACCCCGGCATCAGAAATTTCCTTCTCCAGACAACAAAAAAACCTCAATTTTTAAAAACTAGAAAAAGCACCATTTTTAAGCATGAAATTTAACCTCGAATCTCACTCTGGCGTCCATTTTTACATTTGGGTCAAAAAAACTTTTCATGTCCTGAGCACAGAAATCCCTAACCTCGGCATCAGAAATTTTGCTTCTCCAGACAACAAAAAAAGCTCAATTTTTAAAAACTAGAAAAAGCACCATTTTTAAGCATGAAATTTAACCTAGAATCTCACTCTGGCGTCCATATTTACATTTGGGTCAAAAAGACGTTTTCATGTCCTGAGTACAGAAATCCCTGACCCCGGCATCAGAAATTTCCTTCTCCAGACAACAAAAAAAGCTCAATTTTTAAAAACTAGAAAAAGAACCATATTTAAGCATGATATTTAACCCCAAAAGTGACTCTGGGGTCCATTTTTACATTTGGGTCAAAAAAACTTTTCATATCCAGAGCACAGAAATCCCTAACCTCGTCATCAGAAATTTGCTTCTCCAGACAACAAAAAAAGCTCAATTATTAAAAACTAGAAAAAGCACCATTTTTAAACATGAAATTTAACCTCGAATCTCAGTCTGGCATCCGTTTTTACATTTGGGTGAAAAAAAACTTTTCATCTCCTGAGCACAGAAATCCCTGACCCCGGCATCAGAAATTTGCTTCTCCAGACAACAAAAAAGCTCAATTTTTAAAAACTAAAAAAAGCACAATTTTTAAGCATGAAATTTAACCTCGAATCTCAGTCTGGCGTCCGTTTTTACATTTGGGTCAAAAAAAAACTTTTCATCTCCTGAGCACAGAAATCCCTGACCCCGGCATCAGAAATTTGCTTCTCCTGACAACAAAAAAAGCACAATTTTTAAGCATGAAATTTAACCTCGAATCTCACTCTGGCGTCCATTTTTACGTTTGGGTGAAAAAAAACTTTTCATGTCCTGAGCACAGAAATCCCTAACCCCGGCATCAGAAATTTCCTTCTCCAGACAACAAAAAAAGCTAAATTTTTAAAAACTAGAAAAGAACCATTTTTAAGCATAAAATTTAACCATGAATCTCACTCTGGCGTCCGTTTTTACATTTTAGTAAAAAAAAAAATTTCATATCCTGAGCACAGAAATCCCTGACCCCGGCATCAGAAATTTCCTTCCCCAGACATCAAAAAAAGCTTGATTTTGAAAAACTAGAAAAAGAACCATATTTAAGCATGATATTTAACCCCGAAAGACACTCTGGCGTCCATTTTTACATTTGGGTCAAAAACGTATTTCATCTCCTGAGCAAAGAAATGCCTGACCCGGCATCAGAAATTTCCTTCTCCAGACATCAAAAAAAGCTTGATTTTTAAAATTAGAAAAAGTACCATATTTAAGCATGAAATTTAACCCTGAATGTCACTCTGGTATCCGTTTTTACATTTGGGTCAAAAAAAACTTTTCATCTCCTGAGCACAGAAATCCCTGAAATCCCTGAAATCAGAAATTTCCTTCTCCAGACAACAAAAAAAAGCTCAATTTTTTAAAACTAGAAAAAGCACCATTTTTAAGCATAAAATTTAACCATGAATCTCATTCTGGCGTCCGTTTTTACATTTTAGTCAAAAAAAAAAATTCATCTCCTGAGCACAGAAATCCCTGACCCCCAGAAATTTCCTTCCCCAGACATCAAAAAAAGCTTGATTTTTAAAAACTAGAAAAAGAACCATATTTAAGCATAATATTTAACCCCGAAAGTCACTCTGGCGTCTATTTTTACATTTGGGTCAAAAAACGTTTTTCATCTCCTGAGCACAGAAATCGCTGACCCCGGCATCAGAAATTTCCTTCTCTAGACAACAAAAAAAGCTCAATTTTTAAAAACTAGAAAAAGCACCATTTTTAAGCATGAAATTTAACCTCGAACCTCACCCTGTCGTCCGTTTTTACATTTGGGTCAAAAAAAAAATTTGCCTCCTTGACATCGAAATCCCTGACCCCGGCATCAGAAATTTCCTTCTCCAGACAACAAAGAAAGCTCAATTTTTAAAAACTAGAAAAAGCACCATTTTTAAGCATGAAATTTAACTTCGAATCTCACTCTGGTGTCCATTTTTACATTTGGGTCAAAAAAACTTTTCATGTCCTGAGCACAGAAATCCCTAACCTTGGCATCAGAAATTTTGCTTCTCCAGACAACAAAAAAAGCTCAATTTTTAAAAACTAGAAAAAGCACCATTTTTAAGCATGAAATTTACCCTCGAATCTCAGTCTGGCGTCTGTTTTTACATTTGGGTCAAAAAAAACTTTTCGTCTCCTGAGCACAGAAATCCCACAGAAATTTCCTTCTCCAGACAACAAAAAAAGCTCAATTTTTAAAAACTAGAAAAACACCATTTTTAAGCATGAAATTTAACCTCGAATCTCAGTCTGGCATCCGTTTTTACATTTGGGTCAAAAAAAACTTTTCATCTCCTGAGCACAGAAATCCCTGACATCAGAAATTTCCTTCTCCAGACAACAAAAAAAGCTCAATTTTTAAAAACTAGAAAAACACCATTTTTAAGCATGAAATTTAACCTCGAATCTCAGTCTGGCGTCCGTTTTTACATTTGGGTCAAAAAAAACTTTTCATCTCCTGAGCACAGAAATCCCTGACCCCGGCATCAGAAATTTGCTTCTCCAGACAACAAAAAAAGCACCATTTTTAAGAATGAAATTTAACCTCGAAATCTCACTCTGGCGTCCATTTTTACATTTGGGTCAAAAAAACCTTTTCATGTCCTGAGCACAGAAATCCCTGACCCCGGCATCAGAAATTTCCTTCTCCAGACAACAAAAAAAGCTCAATTTTTAAAAACTAGAAAAAGAACCATATTTAAGCATGATATTTAACCCCAAAAGTGACTCTGGGGTCCATTTTTACATTTGGGTCAAAAAAACTTTTCATGTCCTGAGCACAGAAATCCCTAACCTCGACATCAGAAATTTGCTTCTCCAGACAACAAAAAAAGCTCAATTTTTAAAAACTAGAAAAAGCACCATTTTTAAGCATGAAACTTAACCTCGAATCTCAGTCTGGCGTCTGTTTTTACATTTGGGTCAAAAAAAACTTTTCGTCTCCTGAGCACAGAAATCCAACAGAAATTTCCTTCCCCAGACAACAAAAAAAGCTCAATTTTTAAAAACTAGAAAAACACCATTTTTAAGCATGAAATTTAACCTCGAATCTCAGTCTGGCATCCATTTTTACATTTGGGTCAAAAAAAACTTTTCATGTCCTGAGCACAGAAATCCCTGACCCCGGCATCAGAAATTTCCTTCTCCAGACAACAAAAAAACCTCAATTTTTAAAAACTAGAAAAAGAACCATATTTAAGCATGATATTTAACCCCGAAAGTGACTCTGGGGTCCATTTTTACATTTGGGTGAAAAAAAACTTTTCATCTCCTGAGCACAGAAATCCCTGACCCCGGCATCAGAAATTTGCTTCTCCAGACAACAAAAAAAGCACCATTTTTAAGCATGAAATTTAACCTCGAATCTCACTCTGGCGTCCATTTTTATGTTTGGGTGAAAAAAAACTTTTCATGTCCTGAGCACAGAAATCCCTAACCCCGGCATCAGAAATTTCCTTCTCCAGACAACAAAAAAAGCTAAATTTTTAAAAACTAGAAAAGAACCATTTTTAAGCATAAAATTTAACCATGAATCTCACTCTGGCATCCGTTTTTACATTTTAGTGAAAAAAAAAATTTCATCTCTTGAGCACAGAAATCCCTGACCCCGGCATCAGAAATTTCCTTCCCCAGACATCAAAAAAAGCTTGATTTTTAAAAACTAGAAAAAGAACCATATTTAAGCATGATATTTAACCCCGAAAGTCACTCTGGGATCCGTTTTTACATTTGGGTCAAAAAAAAACTTTTCATCTCCTGAGCACAGAAATCCCTGAAATCCCTGAAATCAGAAATTTCCTTCTCCAGACAACAAAAAAAAGCTCAATTTTTTAAAACTAGAAAAAGCACCATTTTTAAGCATAAAATTTAACCATGAATCTCACTCTGGCGTCCGTTTTTACATTTTAGTCAAAAAAAAAAATTCATCTCCTGAGCACAGAAATCCCTGACCCCCAGAAATTTCCTTCCCCAGACATCAAAAAAAGCTTGATTTTTAAAAACTAGAAAAAGAACCATATTTAAGCATGATATTTAACCCCGAAAGTCACTCTGGGATCCGTTTTTACATTTGGGTCAAAAAAAAACTTTTCATCTCCTGAGCACAGAAATCCCTGAAATCCCTGAAATCAGAAATTTCCTTCTCCAGACAACAAAAAAAAGCTCAATTTTTTAAAACTAGAAAAAGCACCATTTTTAAGCATAAAATTTAACCATAAATCTCACTCTGGCGTCCGTTTTTACATTTTAGTTAAAAAAAAAAAATTCATCTCCTGAGCACAGAAATCCCTGACCCCCAGAAATTTCCTTCCCCAGACATCAAAAAAAGCTTGATTTTTAAAAACTAGAAAAAGAACCATATTTAAGCATAATATTTAACCCCGAAAGTCACTCTGGCGTCCATTTTTACATTTGGGTCAAAAAACGTTTTTCATCTCCTGAGCACAGAAATCGCTGACCCCGGCATCAGAAATTTCCTTCTCTAGACAACAAAAAAAGCTCAATTTTTAAAAACTAGAAAAAGCACCATTTTTAAGCATGAAATTTAACCTCGAACCTCACCCTGTCGTCCGTTTTTACAGTTGGGTCAAAAAAAAAATTCGCCTCCTTGACATCGAAATCCCTGACCCCGACATCAGAAATTTCTTTCTCCAGACAACAAAAAAAGCTCAATTTTTAAAAACTAGAAAAAGCACCATATTTAAGTATGATATTTAACTCCGAAAGACACTCTGGCATCCATTTTTACATTTGGGTTAAAAAACGTATTTCATCTCCTGAGCAAAGAAATCCCTGACCCCGGCATCAGAAATTTCCTTCTCCAGACATCAAAAAAAGCTTGATTTTTAAAAACTAGAAAAAGAACCATATTTAAGCATGATATTTAACCCCGAAAGTCACTCTGGGGTCCATTTTTACATTTGGGTCAAAAAACGTTTTTCATCTCCTGAGCAAAGAAATCCCTGACCCCGGCATCAGAAATTTCCTTCTCCAGACAACAAAGAAAGCTCAATTTTTAAAAACTAGAAAAAGCACCATTTTTAAGCATGAAATTTAACTTCGAATCTCACTCTGGCGTCCATTTTTACATTTGGGTCAAAAAAACTTTTCATGTCCTGAGCACAGAAATCCCTAACCTCGGCATCAGAAATTTTGCTTCTCCAGACAACAAAAAAAGCACCATTTTTAAGCATGAAATTTAACCTCGAATCTCAGTCTGGCGTCTGTTTTTACATTTGGGTCAAAAAAAACTTTTCGTCTCCTGAGCACAGAAAACCCACAGAAATTTCCTTCTCCAGACAACAAAAAAAAGCTCAATTTTTAAAAACTAGAAAAACACCATTTTTAAGCATGAAATTTAACCTCGAATCTCAGTCTGGCATCTGTTTTTACATTTGGGTCAAAAAAAACTTTTCAACTCCTGAGCACAGAAATCCCTGACCCCGGCATCAGAAATTTCCTTCTCCAGACAACAAAAAAAGCTCAATTTTTAAAAACTAGAAAAAGCACCATTTTTAAGCATGAAATTTAACCTCAAATCTCACTCTGGCGTCCATTTTTACATTTAGGTGAAAAAAAACTTTTCATCTCCTGAGCACAGAAATCCCTGACCTCGACATCAGAAATTTCCTTCTCCAGACAACAAAAAAAACCTCAATTTTTAAAAACTAGAAAAACACCATTTTTAAGCATGAAATTTAACCTCGAATCTCAGTCTGGCATCCATTTTTACATTTGGGTCAAAAAAAAACTGTTCATCTCCTGAGCACAGAAATCCCTGACCGGCATCAGAATTTACCTTCTCCAGACAACAAAAAAAGCTCAATTTTTAAAAACTAGAAAAAGCAAATTTTAAGATGAAAATTAAACCTCGAATCTCAGTCTGGCGGCCGTTTTTACATTTGGGTCAAAAAAAAAACTTTTCCATCTCCGACCACAGAAATCCCTGACCCGGCATCAGAAATGTTCTCCAGACAACAAAAAAAACACTATTTTTAAGCATGAAATTTAACCTCGAATCTCAGTCTGGCATCCATTTTTACATTTCGGTCAAAAAAAACTTTTGATCTCCTGAGCACAGAAATCCCTGACCCCGGCATCAGAAATTTCCTTCTCCAGACAACAAAAAAAGCTCAATTTTTAAAAACTAGAAAAAGAACCATATTTAAGCATGATATTTAACCCTGAAAGTGACTCTGGGGTCCATTTTTACATTTGGGTCAAAAAAACTTTTCATGTCCTGAGCACAGAAATCCCTAACCTCGGCATCAGAAATTTGCTTCTCCAGACAACAAAAAAAGCTCAATTTTTAAAAACTAGAAAAAGCACCATTTTTAAGCATGAAATTTAACCTCGAATCTCAGACTGGCATCCGTTTTTACATTTGGGTCAAAAAAACCTTTTCATCTCCTGAGCACAGAAATCCCTGACCCCGGCATCAGAAATTTCCTTCTCCAGACAACAAAAAAAGCAACCCATTTTTAGCATGAAATTTAACACGAATTCACTATGGCGCCATTTTTACGTTTGGGTTAAAAAAAAACTTTTCATGTCCTGAGCCACAGACATCCTAACCCCGGCATCAGAAATTTCCTTCTCCAGACAACAAAAAAAGCTAAATTTTTAAAAACTAGAAAAAGAAATTTAACCATGAATCTCACTCAAGCATGTCCATTTTTCCATTTGAAAGGACTCAAAATTTTTACATTTGGGTCAAAAAAACTTTTCATGTCCTGAGCACAGAAATCCCTGACCCCGGCATCAGAAATTTCCTTCTCCAGACAACAAAAAAAGCTCAATTTTTAAAAACTAGAAAAAGAACCATTTTTAAGCATGAAATTTAACCTGAATCTCACTCTGGCGTCCGTTTTTACATTTGGGTCAAAAAAAACTTTTCATCTCCTGAGCACAGAAATCCCTAACAGAAATTTCCTTCCCCAGACAACAAAAAAAGCTCAATTTTTAAAAACTAGAAAAAGCACCATTTTTAAGCATGAAATTTAACCTCGAATCTCAGTCTGGCGTCCATTTTTACATTTGGGTCAAAAAAAACTTTTCATCTCCTGAGCACAGAAATCCCTGACCCCGGCATCAGAAATTTCCTTCTCCAGACAACAAAAAAAGCTCAATTTTTAAAAACTAGAAAAAGCACCATTTTTAAGCATGAAATTTAACCCCGAACCTCACTCTGGCGTCCATTTTTACATTTGGGTCAAAAAAAACTTTTCATCTCCTGAGCACAGAAATCCCTGACCCCGCATCAGAAATTTCCTTCTCCAGACAACAAAAAAAGCTCAATTTTTAAAAACTAGAAAAAGCACCATTTTTAAGCATGAAATTTAACCTCGAATCTCAGTCTGGCGTCCATTTTTACATTTGGGTCAAAAAAAACTTTTCATCTCCTGAGCACAGAAATCCCTGACCCCGGCATCAGAAATTTGCTTCTCCAGACAACAAAAAAAGCACCATTTTTAAGCATGAAATTCAACCTCGAATCTCACTCTGGCGTCCATTTTTACGTTTGGGTGAAAAAAAACTTTTCATGTCCTGAGCACAGAAATCCCTAACCCCGGCATCAGAAATTTCCTTCTCCAGACAACAAAAAAAGCTAAATTTTTAAAAACTAGAAAAGAACCATTTTTAAGCATAAAATTTAACCATGAATCTCACTCTGGCATCCGTTTTTACATTTTAGTGAAAAAAAAAATTTCATCTCTTGAGCACAGAAATCCCTGACCCCGGCATCAGAAATTTCCTTCCCCAGACATCAAAAAAAGCTTGATTTTTAAAAACTAGAAAAAGAACCATATTTAAGCATGATATTTAACCCCGAAAGTCACTCTGGGATCCGTTTTTACATTTGGGTCAAAAAAAAACTTTTCATCTCCTGAGCACAGAAATCCCTGAAATCCCTGAAATCAGAAATTTCCTTCTCCAGACAACAAAAAAAAGCTCAATTTTTTAAAACTAGAAAAAGCACCATTTTTAAGCATAAAATTTAACCACGAATCTCACTCTGGCGTCCGTTTTTACATTTTAGTCAAAAAAAAAAATTCATCTCCTGAGCACAGAAATCCCTGACCCCCAGAAATTTCCTTCCCCAGACATCAAAAAAAGCTTGATTTTTAAAAACTAGAAAAAGAACCATATTTAAGCATAATATTTAACCCCGAAAGTCACTCTGGCGTCCATTTTTACATTTGGGTCAAAAAACGTTTTTCATCTCCTGAGCACAGAAATCGCTGACCCCGGCATCAGAAATTTCCTTCTCTAGACAACAAAAAAAGCTCAATTTTTAAAAACTAGAAAAAGCACCATTTTTAAGCATGAAATTTAACCTCGAACCTCACTCTGTCGTCCGTTTTTACATTTGGGTCAAAAAAAAAATTCGCCTCCTTGACATCGAAATCCCTGACCCCGACATCAGAAATTTCTTTCTCCAGACAACAAAAAAAGCTCAATTTTTAAAAACTAGAAAAAGCACCATATTTAAGCATGATATTTAACTCCGAAAGACACTCTGGCATCCATTTTTACATTTGGGTTAAAAAACGTATTTCATCTCCTGAGCAAAGAAATCCCTGACCCCGGCATCAGAAATTTCCTTCTCCAGACATCAAAAAAAGCTTGATTTTTAAAAACTAGAAAAAGAACCATATTTAAGCATGATATTTAACCCCGAAAGTCACTCTGGGGTCCATTTTTACATTTGGGTCAAAAAACGTTTTTCATCTCCTGAGCAAAGAAATCCCTGACCCCGGCATCAGAAATTTCCTTCTCCAGACAACAAAGAAAGCTCAATTTTTAAAAACTAGACAAAGCACCATTTTTAAGCATGAAATTTAACTTCGAATCTCACTCTGGCGTCCATTTTTACATTTGGGTCAAAAAAACTTTTCATGTCCTGAGCACAGAAATCCCTAACCTCGGCATCAGAAATTTTGCTTCTCCAGACAACAAAAAAAGCTCAATTTTTAAAAACTAGAAAAAGCACCATTTTTAAGCATGAAATTTAACCTCGAATCTCAGTCTGGCGTCTGTTTTTACATTTGGGTCAAAAAAAACTTTTCGTCTCCTGAGCACAGAAATCCCACAGAAATTTCCTTCTCCAGACAACAAAAAAAGCTCAATTTTTAAAAACTAGAAAAACACCATTTTTAAGCATGAAATTTAACCTCGAATCTCAGTCTGGCATCTGTTTTTACATTTGGGTGAAAAAAAACTTTTCATCTCCTGAGCACAGAAATCCCTGACCCCGGCATCAGAAATTTCCTTCTCCAGACAACAAAAAAAAGCTCAATTTTTAAAAACTAGAAAAACACCATTTTTAAGCATGAAATTTAACCTTGAATCTCACTCTGGCGTCCGTTTTTACATTTGGGTCAAAAAAAACTTTTCATCTCCTGAGCACAGAAATCCCTGACCCCGGCATTAGAAATTTCCTTCTCCAGACAACAAAAAAAGCACAATTATTAAAAACTAGAAAAAGCACCATTTTTAAGCATGAATTTAACCTCGAATCTCAGTCTGGCATCCTTTTTACATTTTGGGTAAAAAACCTTGCATCACCTTGAGCACCAGAAATATCCCTGACCCCGCATCAAATTTCTTCTCCAGACAACAAAAAAAGCTCATTTTTTAAACTAGAAAAAGACCACCATTATTTAAGCATGATATTTAAACCCCGAAAAGTGACTCTGGGTCAATTTTTTTACATTTGGGTCGAAAAAAACTTTCATGTCTGAGCACAGAAATCACTAACCTCGGCATCAGAATTTGCTTCTCCAGACAACAAAAAAAGCTCAATTTTGAAAACTAGAAAAAGCACACATTTTTTAGATGAATTTAGACCTCGAATCTCAGTCTGGCGTCTGTTTTTACATTTGGGTCAAAAAAAACTTTTTATCTCCTGAGCACAGAAATCCCACAGAAATTTCCTTCTCCAGACAACAAAAAAAGCTCAATTTTTAAAAACTAGAAAAACACCATTTTTAAGCATGAAATTTAACCTCGAATCTCAGTCTGGCATCCGTTTTTACATTTGGGTCAAAAAAAACTTTTCATCTCCTGAGCACAGAAATCCCTGACCCCGGCATCAGAAATTTGCTTCTCCAGACAACAAAAAAAGCACCATTTTTAAGCATGAAATTCAACCTCGAATCTCACTCTGGCGTCCATTTTTACGTTTGGGTGAAAAAAAACTTTTCATGTCCTGAGCACAGAAATCCCTAACCCCGGCATCAGAAATTTCCTTCTCCAGACAACAAAAAAAGCTAAATTTTTAAAAACTAGAAAAGAACCATTTTTAAGCATAAAATTTAACCATGAATCTCACTCTGGCGTCCGTTTTTACATTTTAGTCAAAAAAAAAATTTCATCTCCTGAGCACAGAAATCCCTGACCCCGGCATCCGAAATTTCCTTCCCCAGACATCAAAAAATGCTTGATTTTTAAAAACTAGAAAAAGAACCATATTTAAGCATGATATTTAACCCCGAAAGTCACTCTGGGGTCCATTTTTACATTTGGGTCAAAAAACGTTTTTCATCTCCTGAGCAAAGAAATCCCTGACCCCGGCATCAGAAATTTCCTTCTCCAGACATCAAAAAAAGCTTGATTTTTAAAATTAAAAAAAGTACCATATTTAAGCATGAAATTTAACCCTGAATGTCACTCTGGTATCTGTTTTTACATTTGGGTCAAAAAAAACTTTTCATCTCCTGAGCACAGAAATCCCTGAAATCCCTGAAATCAGAAATTTCCTTCTCCAGACAACAAAAAAAAGCTCAATTTTTTAAAACTAGAAAAAGCACCATTTTTAAGCATAAAATTTAACCATGAATCTCACTCTGGCGTCCGTTTTTACATTTTAGTCAAAAAAAAAAATTCATCTCCTGAGCACAGAAATCCCTGACCCCCAGAAATTTCCTTCCCCAGACATCAAAAAAAGCTTGATTTTTAAAAACTAGAAAAAGAACCATATTTAAGCATGATATTTAACCCCGAAAGTGACTCTGGGGTCCATTTTTACATTTGGGTCAAAAAACGTTTTTCATCTCCTGAGCAAAGAAATCCCTGACCCCGGCATCAGAAATTTCCTTCTCTAGACAACAAAAAAAGCTCAATTTTTAAAAACTAGAAAAAGCACCATTTTTAAGCATGAAATTTAACTTCGAATCTCACTCTGGCGTCCATTTTTACATTTGGGTCAAAAAAACTTTTCATGTCCTGAGCACAGAAATCCCTAACCTCGGCCTCAGAAATTTTGCTTCTCCAGACAACAAAAAAAGCTCAATTTTTAAAAACTAGAAAAAGCACCATTTTTAAGCATGAAATTTAACCTCGAATCTCAGTCTGGCGTCTGTTTTTACATTTGGGTCAAAAAAAACTTTTCGTCTCCTGAGCACAGAAATCCCACAGAAATTTCCTTCTCCAGACAACAAAAAAAGCTCAATTTTTAAAAACTAGAAAAACACCATTTTTAAGCATGAAATTTAACCTCGAATCTCAGTCTGGCATCTGTTTTTACATTTGGGTCAAAAAAAACTTTTCAACTCCTGAGCACAGAAATCCCTGACCCCGGCATCAGAAATTTCCTTCTCCAGACAACAAAAAAAGCTCAATTTTTAAAAACTAGAAAAACACCATTTTTAAGCATGAAATTTAACCTCGAATCTCAGTCTGGCATCCATTTTTACGTTTGGGTGAAAAAAAACTTTTCATGTCCTGAGCACAGAAATCCCTAACCCCGGCATCAGAAATTTCCTTCTCCAGACAACAAAAAAAGCTAAATTTTTAAAAACTAGAAAAGAACCATTTTTAAGCATAAAATTTAACCATGAATCTCACTCTGGCGTCCGTTTTTACATTTTAGTCAAAAAAAAAATTTCATCTCCTGAGCACAGAAATCCCTGACCCCGGCATCCGAAATTTCCTTCCCCAGACATCAAAAAATGCTTGATTTTTAAAAACTAGAAAAAGAACCATATTTAAGCATGATATTTAACCCCGAAAGTCACTCTGGGGTCCATTTTTACATTTGGGTCAAAAAACGTTTTTCATCTCCTGAGCAAAGAAATCCCTGACCCCGGCATCAGAAATTTCCTTCTCCAGACATCAAAAAAAGCTTGATTTTTAAAATTAGAAAAAGTACCATATTTAAGCATGAAATTTAACCCTGAATGTCACTCTGGTATCCGTTTTTACATTTGGGTAAAAAAAAAACTTTTCATCTCCTGAGCACAGAAATCCCTGAAATCCCTGAAATCAGAAATTTCCTTCTCCAGACAACAAAAAAAAGCTCAATTTTTTAAAACTAGAAAAAGCACCATTTTTAAGCATAAAATTTAACCATGAATCTCACTCTGGCGTCCGTTTTTACATTTTAGTCAAAAAAAAATTCATCTCCTGAGCACAGAAATCCCTGACCCCCAGAAATTTCCTTCCCCAGACATCAAAAAAAGCTTGATTTTTAAAAACTAGAAAAAGAACCATATTTAAGCATGATATTTAACCCCGAAAGTCACTCTGGGGTCCATTTTTACATTTGGGTCAAAAAACGTTTTTCATCTCCTGAGCAAAGAAATCCCTGACCCCGGCATCAGAAATTTCCTTCTCCAGACAACAAAGAAAGCTCAATTTTTAAAAACTAGAAAAAGCACCATTTTTAAGCATGAAATTTAACCTCGAACCTCACCCTGTCGTCCGTTTTTACATTTGGGTCAAAAAAAAAATTCGCCTCCTTGACATCGAAATCCCTGACCCCGACATCAGAAATTTCTTTCTCCAGACAACAAAAAAAGCTCAATTTTTAAAAACTAGAAAAAGCACCATATTTAAGCATGATATTTAACTCCGAAAGACACTCTGGCATCCATTTTTACATTTGGGTTAAAAAACGTATTTCATCTCCTGAGCAAAGAAATCCCTGACCCCGGCATCAAAAATTTCCTTCTCCAGACATCAAAAAAAGCTTGATTTTTAAAAACTAGAAAAAGAACCATTTTTAAGCATGAAATTTAACTTCGAATCTCACTCTGGCGTCCATTTTTACATTTGGGTCAAAAAAACTTTTCATGTCCTGAGCACAGAAATCCCTAACCTCGGCATCAGAAATTTTGCTTCTCCAGACAACAAAAAAAGCTCAATTTTTAAAAACTAGAAAAAGCACCATTTTTAAGCATGAAATTTAACCTCGAATCTCAGTCTGGCGTCTGTTTTTACATTTGGGTCAAAAAAAACTTTTCGTCTCCTGAGCACAGAAATCCCACAGAAATTTCCTTCTCCAGACAACAAAAAAAGCTCAATTTTTAAAAACTAGAAAAACACCATTTTTAAGCATGAAATTTAACCTCGAATCTCAGTCTGGCATCTGTTTTTACATTTGGGTCAAAAAAAACTTTTCAACTCCTGAGCACAGAAATCCCTGACCCTGGCATCAGAAATTTCCTTCTCCAGACAACAAAAAAAGCTCAATTTTTGAAAACTAGAAAAAGCACCATTTTTAAGCATGAAATTTAACCTCGAATCTCACTCTGGCGTCCATTTTTACATTTAGGTGAAAAAAAACTTTTCATCTCCTGAGCACAGAAATCCCTGACCTCGACATCAGAAATTTCCTTCTCCAGACAACAAAAAAACCTCAATTTTTAAAAACTAGAAAAACACCATTTTTAAGCATGAAATTTAACCTCGAATCTCAGTCTGGCATCCATTTTTACATTTGGGTCAAAAAAACCTTTTCATCTCCTGAGCACAGAAATCCCTGACCCCGGCATCAGAAATTTCCTTCTCCAGACAACAAAAAAGCTCAATTTTTAAAAACTAAAAAAAGCACAATTTTTAAGCATGAAATTTAACCTCGAATCTCAGTCTGGCATCCATTTTTACGTTTGAGTGAAAAAAAACTTTTCATGTCCTGAGCACAGAAATCCCTAACCCCGGCATCAGAAATTTCCTTCTCCAGACAACAAAAAAAGCTAAATTTTTAAAAACTAGAAAAGAACCATTTTTAAGCATAAAATTTAACCATGAATCTCACTCTGGCGTCCGTTTTTACATTTTAGTCAAAAAAAAAATTTCATCTCCTGAGCACAGAAATCCCTGACCCCGGCATCAGAAATTTCCTTCCCCAGACATCAAAAAAAGCTTGATTTTTAAAAACTAGAAAAAGAACCATATTTAAGCATAATATTTAACCCCGAAAGTCACTCTGGCGTCCATTTTTACATTTGGGTCAAAAAACGTTTTTCATCTCCTGAGCACAGAAATCGCTGACCCCGGCATCAGAAATTTCCTTCTCTAGACAACAAAAAAAGCTCAATTTTTAAAAACTAGAAAAAGCACCATTTTTAAGCATGAAATTTAACCTCGAACCTCACCCTGTCGTCAGGTTTTACATTTGGGTCAAAAAAAAAATTCGCCTCCTTGACATCGAAATCCCTGACCCCGACATCAGAAATTTCTTTCTCCAGACAACAAAGAAAGCTCAATTTTTAAAAACTAGAAAAAGCACCATTTTTAAGCATGAAATTTAACTTCGAATCTCACTCTGGCGTCCATTTTTACATTTGGGTCAAAAAAACTTTTCATGTCCTGAGCACAGAAATCCCTAACCTCGGCATCAGAAATTTTGCTTCTCCAGACAACAAAAAAAGCACCATTTTTAAGCATGAAATTTAACCTCGAATCTCAGTCTGGCGTCTGTTTTTACATTTGGGTCAAAAAAAACTTTTCGTCTCCTGAGCACAGAAATCCCACAGAAATTTCCTTCTCCAGACAACAAAAAAAGCTCAATTTTTAAAAACTAGAAAAACACCATTTTTAAGCATGAAATTTAACCTCGAATCTCAGTCTGGCATCTGTTTTTACATTTGGGTCAAAAAAAACTTTTCAACTCCTGAGCACAGAAATCCCTGACCCCGGCATCAGAAATTTCCTTCTCCAGACAACAAAAAAAGCTCAATTTTTAAAAACTAGAAAAAGCACCATTTTTAAGCATGAAATTTAACCTCGAATCTCACTCTGGTGTCCATTTTTACATTTAGGTGAAAAAAAACTTTTCATCTCCTGAGCACAGAAATCCCTGACCTCGAGATCAGAAATTTCCTTCTCCAGACAACAAAAAAAGCTCAATTTTTAAAAACTAGAAAAAGCAACATTTTTAAGCATGAAATTTAACCTCGAATTTCAGTCTGGCGTCTGTTTTTACATTTGGGTCAAAAAAACCTTTTCATCTCCTGAGCACAGAAATCTCACAGAAATTTCCTTCTCCAGACAACAAAAAAAGCTCAATTTTTAAAAACTAGAAAAACACCATTTTTAAGCATGAAATTTAACCTCGAATCTCAGTCTGCCGTCCGTTTTTACATTTGGGTCAAAAAAAACTTTTCATCTCCTGAGCACAGAAATCCCTGAAATCCCTGAAATCAGAAATTTCCTTCTCCAGACAACAAAAAAAAGCTCATTTTTTTAAAACTAGAAAAAGCACCATTTTTAAGCATGAAATTTAACCTCGAATCTCAGTCTGGCGTCCATTTTTACGTTTGGGTGAAAAAAAACTTTTCATGTCCTGAGCACAGAAATCCCTGACCCCGGCATCAGAAATTTCCTTCCCCAGACATCAAAAAAAGCTTGATTTTTAAAAACTAGAAAAAGAACCATATTTAAGCATGATATTTAACCCCGAAAGTCACTCTGGGGTCCATTTTTACATTTGGGTCAAAAAACGTTTTTCATCTCCTGAGCAAAGAAATCCCTGACCCCGGCATCAGAAATTTCCTTCTCCAGACATCAAAAAAAGCTTGATTTTTAAAATTAGAAAAAGTACCATATTTAAGCATGAAATTTAACCCTGAATGTCACTCTGGTATCCGTTTTTACATTTGGGTAAAAAAAAAACTTTTCATCTCCTGAGCACAGAAATCCCTGAAATCTCTGAAATCAGAAATTTCCTTCTCCAGACAACAAAAAAAAGCTCAATTTTTTAAAACTAGAAAAAGCACCATTTTTAAGCATAAAATTTAACCATGAATCTCACTCTGGCGTCCGTTTTTACATTTTAGTCAAAAAAAAATTCATCTCCTGAGCACAGAAATCCCTGACCCCCAGAAATTTCCTTCCCCAGACATCAAAAAAAGCTTGATTTTTAAAAACTAGAAAAAGAACCATATTTAAGCATAATATTTAACCCCGAAAGTCACTCTGGCGTCCATTTTTACATTTGGGTCAAAAAACGTTTTTCATCTCCTGAGCACAGAAATCGCTGACCCCGGCATCAGAAATTTCCTTCTCTAGACAACAAAAAAACCTCAATTTTTAAAAACTAGAAAAAGCACCATTTTTAAGCATGAAATTTAACCTCGAACCTCACCCTGTCGTCCGTTTTTACATTTGGGTCAAAAAAAAAATTCGCCTCCTTGAACATCAAAATCCCTGACCCCCGACATCGAAATGTTCTTTCTCCAACACCAAAAGGGCTCAATTTTTCCAAACTAGAAAAAGCACCGCGATTTAAGCTGGATATTTTAACTCCGAAGACACTCTGGCATCCTTTTTCACTTTTGGGTTAAAAACGTATTTTCATCTCCTGATGCAAAGAAATCCCTGACCCCGCATCATATTTCTTCTCATACTCACAAAGCTTGATTTTTTAAAACTAGAAAAGAAGAAAACCATTTTTAAGCATGAAATTTAACTTCGAATCTCACTCTGGCGTCCATTTTTACATTTGGGTCAAAAAAACTTTTCATGTCCTGAGCACAGAAATCCCTAACCTCGGCATCAGAAATTTTGCTTCTCCAGACAACAAAAAAAGCTCAATCTTTAAAAACTAGAAAAAGCACCATTTTTAAGCATGAAATTTAACCTCGAATCTCAGTCTGGCGTCTGTTTTTACATTTGGGTCAAAAAAAACTTTTCGTCTCCTGAGCACAGAAAACCCACAGAAATTTCCTTCTCCAGACAACAAAAAAAAGCTCAATTTTTAAAAACTAGAAAAGCACCATTTTTAAGCATGAAATTTAACCTCGAATCTCAGTCTGGCATCTGTTTTTACATTTGGGTCAAAAAAAACTTTTCAACTCCTGAGCACAGAAATCCCTGACCCCGGCATCAGAAATTTCCTTCTCCAGACAACAAAAAAGCTCAATTTTTAAAAACTAGAAAAAGCACCATTTTTAAGCATGAAATTTAACCTCGAATCTCACTCTGGCGTCCATTTTTACATTTAGGTGAAAAAAAACTTTTCATCTCCTGAGCACAGAAATCCCTGACCTCGACATCAGAAATTTCCTTCTCCAGACAACAAAAAAACCTCAATTTTTAAAAACTAGAAAAACACTATTTTTAAGCATGAAATTTAACCTCGATTCTCAAGTCTGGGCGCCATTTTTTACTTGGGTGAAAAAACTTTCATGTCCTGGCACATAATCCCTGACACCTCCGGCATCAAAATTTTCTTCCCCTGGCAACATCAAAAAAAGCTTGATTTTTAAAAGCTATACAAGAACCATATTTACCATGTATTTAACCCCGAAAGTCATCTGGGTTCCATTTTTACATTTGGGTCAAAAAACGTATTTTTCATCTCCTGAGCAAAGAAATTCCGACCCCGGCATCAGAGAGTTTTCCTTCTCCAGACTCAAAAAAAGCTTGATTTTTAAAAACTAGAAAAAGTACCATATTTAAGCATGAAATTTAACCCTGAATGTCACTCTGGTATCCGTTTTTACATTTGGGTAAAAAAAAACTTTTCATCTCCTGAGCACAGAAATCCCTGAAATCCCTGAAATCAGAAATTTCCTTCTCCAGACAACAAAAAAAAGCTCAATTTTTTAAAACTAGAAAAAGCACCATTTTTAAGCATAAAATTTAACCATAAATCTCACTCTGGCGTCCGTTTTTACATTTTAGTTAAAAAAAAAAAATTCATCTCCTGAGCACAGAAATCCCTGACCCCCAGAAATTTCCTTCCCCAGACATCAAAAAAAGCTTGATTTTTAAAAACTAGAAAAAGAACCATATTTAAGCATGATATTTAACCCCGAAAGTCACTCTGGGATCCGTTTTTACATTTGGGTCAAAAAAAAACTTTTCATCTCCTGAGCACAGAAATCCCTGAAATCCCTGAAATCAGAAATTTCCTTCTCCAGACAACAAAAAAAAGCTCAATTTTTTAAAACTAGAAAAAGCACCATTTTTAAGCATAAAATTTAACCATAAATCTCACTCTGGCGTCCGTTTTTACATTTTAGTTAAAAAAAAAAAATTCATCTCCTGAGCACAGAAATCCCTGACCCCGGCATCAGAAATTTCCCTTCTCAGACAACAAAAAAGCTCAATTTTAAAAATAGGAAAAAAAGCCAACATTTTTAGCATGAAATTTAACTCGAACTCAGTTGGCGTCTTTTTACATTTGGGTCAAAAAAAACTTTTCATCTCCTGAGCACAGAAATCCCTGACCCCGGCATCAGAAATTTCCTTCTCCAGACAACAAAAAAAGCTCAATTTTTAAAAATTAGAAAAAGCACCATATTTAAGCATGATATTTAACCCCGAAAGACACTCTGGCGTCCATTTTTACATTTGGGTCAAAAAACGTATTTCATCTCCTGAGCAAAGAAATCCCTGACCCCGGCATCAGAAATTTCCTTCTCCAGACATCAAAAAAAGCTTGATTTTTAAAAACTAGAAAAAGAACCATATTTAAGCATGATATTTAACCCCGAAAGTCACTCTGCGGTCCATTTTTACATTTGGGTCAAAAAACGTTTTTCATCTCCTGAGCAAAGAAATCCCTGACCCCGGCATCAGAAATTTCCTTCTCCAGACAACAAAAAAAAGCTCAATTTTTTAAAACTAGAAAAAGCACCATTTTTAAGCATAAAATTTAACCATGAATCTCACTCTGGCGTCCGTTTTTACATTTTAGTCAAAAAAAAAATTTCATCTCCTGAGCACAGAAATCCCTGACCCCGGCATCAGAAATTTCCTTCTCTAGACAACAAAAAAAGCTCAATTATTAAAAACTAGAAAAAGCACCATTTTTAAGCATGATATTTAACCCCGAAAGTCACTCTGGCGTCCATTTTTACATTTAGGTGAAAAAAAACTTTTCATCTCCTGAGCACAGAAATCCCTGCCCGGCATCAGAAATTTCCTTCTCCAGACAACAAAAATTCTCAATTTTTAAAAACTAGAAAAACACCATTTTTAAGCATGAAATTTAACCTCGAATCTCAACTCTGGCGTCCGTTTTTACATTTGGGTCAAAAAAAACTTTTCATCTCCTGAGCACAGAAATCCCTGACCCCGGCATCAGAAATTTCCTTCTCCAGACAACAAAAAAAGCTCAATTATTAAAAACTAGAAAAAGCACCATTTTTAAGCATGAAATTTAACCTCGAACCTCACTCTGGCGTCCATTTTTACATTTGTGTGGGGTCAAAAAAATCAACCCTTTTCATTGTCCTGACACAGAAATCCCTGAACCCCAGCATCGAAATTTCCGTCTCCAGACAACGAAAAAAGCTCAATTTTTAAAACTAGAAAACAGCATTTTTAAGCATAAATTTAACCTCGAAAAAAACCTCGGTCTGGCGTCCGTTCTTTACATTGGTTCAAAAAAAACTTTCATCTCCTGAGCACAGAATCCCTGACACCCGTCATCAAAATTTTCCTTCTCCACAACAAAAAAAGCTCATTTTTACTAAGAAAAAGACATATTTGAAGCGGATATGTAACCCCGAAAGACACTACTCTGGCGTCCATTTTTTACATTGTCAAAACGTGATTTCATCTCCTGAGCAAGAATCCCTGACCCCCGGCATCATAAATTTCCTTCTCCAGACATCAAAAAAAGCTTGATTTTTAAAAACTAGAAAAAGAACCATATTTAAGCATGATATTTAACCCCGAAAGTCACTCTGGGCTCCATTTTTACATTTGGGTCAAAAAACCTTTTTCATCTCCTGAGCAAAGAAATCCCTGACCCCGGCATCAGAAATTTCCTTCTCCAGACATCAAAAAAAGCTTGATTTTTAAAATTAGGAAAAGTACCATATTTAAGCATGAAATTTAACCCTGAATGTCACTCTGGTATCCGTTTTTACATTTGGGTGAAAAAAAACTTTTCATCTCCTGAGCACAGAAATCCCTGAAATACCTGAAATCAGAAATTTCCTTCTCCAGACAACAAAAAAAAGCTCAATTTTTTAAAACTAGAAAAAGCACCATTTTTAAGCATAAAATTTAACCATGAATCTCACTCTGGCGTCCGTTTTTACATTTTAGTCAAAAAAAAAATTTCATCTCCTGAGCACAGAAATCCCTGACCCCGGCATCAGAAATTTCCTTCTGCAGACAACAAAGAAAGCTCAATTTTTAAAAACTAGAAAAAGCATGAAATTTTAAGCATGAAATTTAACCTCGAATCTCACTCTGGCGTCCACTTTTACATTTGGGTGAAAAAAAACTTTTCATTCCTGAGCACAGAAATCCCTAACCCCGGCATCAGAAATTTCCTTCTCCAGACAACAAAAAAAGCTCAATTTTTAAAAACTAGAAAAAGCACCATATTTAAGCATGATATTTAACCCCGAAAGTCACTGTGGGGTCCATTTTTACATTTGGGTCAAAAAACGTTTTTCATCTCCTGAGCAAAGAAATCCCTGACCCCGGCATTAGAAATTTCCTTCTCCAGACATCAAAAAAAGCTTGATTTTTAAAATTAGAAAAAGTACCATATTTAAGCATGAAATTTAACCCTGAATGTCACTCTGGTATCCGTTTTTACATTTCGGTCAAAAAAAACTTTTCATCTCCTGAGCACAGAAATCCCTGAAATACCTGAAATCAAAAATTTCCTTCTCCAGACAACAAAAAAAAGCTCAATTTTTAAAAACTAGAAAAAGCACCATTTTTAAGCATGAAATTTAACCTCGAATCTCACTCTGGCGTCCACTTTTACATTTGGGTGAAAAAAAACTTTTCATCTCCTGAGTACAGAAATCCCTAACCCCGGCATCAGAAATTTTCTTCTCCAGACATCAAAAAAAGCTTGAGTTTTAAAAACTAGAAAAAGAACCATATTTAAGCATAATATTTAACCCCGAAAGTCACTCTGGCATCCATTTTTACATTTGGGTCAAAAAACGTTTTTCATCTCCTGAGCACAGAAATCCCTGACCCCGGCATCAGAAATTTCCTTCTCTAGACAACAAAAAAAGCTCAATTTTTAAAAACTAGAAAAAGCACCATTTTTAAGCATGAAATTTAACCTCGAACCTCACCCTGTCGTCCGTTTTTACATTTGGGTCAAAAAAAAAATTCGCCTCCTTGACATCGAAATCCCTGACCCCGACATCAGAAATTTCTTTCTCCAGACAACAAAAAAAGCTCAATTTTTAAAAACTAGAAAAAGCACCATTTTTAAGCATGAAATTTAACCTCGAATCTCACTCTGGCGTCCGTTTTTACATTTGGGTCAAAAAAAACTTTTCATCTCCTGAGCTCAGACATCCCTGACCCCGGCATCAGAAAATTGCTTCTCCAGACAACAAAAAAAGCACCATTTTTAAGCATGAAATTTAACCTCGAATCTCACTCTGGCGTCCATTTTTACATTTGGGTGAAAAAAAACTTTTCATGTCCTGAGCACAGAAATCCCTAACCCCGGCATCAGAAATTTCCTTCTCCAGACAACAAAAAAAGCTCAATTTTTAAAAACTAGAAAAGAACCATTTTTAAGCATAAAATTTAACCATGAATCTCACTCTGGCGTCCGTTTTTACATTTTAGTAAAAAAAAAAATTTCATATCCTGAGCACAGAAATCCCTGACCCCGGCATCAGAAATTTGCTTCTCCAGACAACAACAAAAATGCTCAATTTTTAAAAACTAGAAAAACACCATTTTTAAGCATGAAATTTAACCTCGAATCTCAACTCTGGCGTCCATTTTTACATTTGGGTCAAAAAAAACTTTTCATCTCCCGAGCACAGAAATCCCTGACTCCTGCATCAGAAATTTCCTTCTCCAGACAACAAAAAAAGCTCAATTTTTAAAAACTAGAAAAACACCAGTTTTAAGCATGAAATTTAACCTTGAATCTCAGTCTGGCGTCCGTTTTTACATTTGGGTCAAAAAAAACTTTTCATCTCCTGAGCACAGAAATCCCTGACCCCGGCATCAGAAATTTCCTTCTCCAGACAACAAAAAAAGCTCAATTTTTAAAAACTAGAAAAAGCACCATATTTAAGCATGATATTTAACCCCGAAAGACACTCTGGCGTCCATTTTTACATTTCGGTCAAAAAACGTATTTCATCTCCTGAGCAAAGAAATCCCTGACCCCGGCATCAGAAATTTCCTTCTCCAGACATCAAAAAAAGCTTGATTTTTAAAATTAGAAAAAGTACCATATTTAAGCATGAAATTTAACCCTGAATGTCACTCTGGTATCCGTTTTTACATTTGGGTCAAAAAAAACTTTTCATCTCCTGAGCACAGAAATCCCTGAAATCCCTGAAATCAGAAATTTCCTTCTCCAGACAACAAAAAAAAGCTCATTTTTTTAAAACTAGAAAAACCACCATTTTTAAGCATGAAATTTAACCTCGAATCTCAGTCTGGCGTCTGTTTTTACATTTGGGTCAAAAAAAACTTTTCATCTCCTGAGCACAGAAATCCCTGACCCCGGCATCATCAGAAATTTGCTTCTCCAGACAACAAAAAAAGCACCATTTTTAAGCATGAAATTTAACCTCGAATCTCACTCTGGCGTCCGTTTTTACATTTTAGTCAAAAAAAAAATTTCATCTCCTGAGCACAGAAATCCCTGACCCCGGCATCAGAAATTTCCTTCTGCAGACAACAAAGAAAGCTCAATTTTTAAAAACTAGAAAAAGCATGAAATTTTAAGCATGAAATTTAACCTTGAATCTCAGTCTGGCGTCCGTTTTTACATTTGGGTCAAAAAAAAAATTCGCCTCCTTGACATCGAAATCCCTGACCCCGACATCAGAAATTTCTTTCTCCAGACAACAAAAAAAGCTCAATTTTTAAAAACTAGAAAAAGCACCATTTTTAAGCATGAAATTTAACCTCGAATCTCACTCTGGCGTCCACTTTTACATTTGGGTGAAAAAAAACTTTTCATTCCTGAGCACAGAAATCCCTAACCCCGGCATCAGAAATTTCCTTCTCCAGACAACAAAAAAAGCTCAATTTTTAAAAACTAGAAAAAGCACCATATTTAAGCATGATATTTAACCCAGAAAGTCACTCTGGGGTCCATTTTTACATTTGGGTCAAAAATGTTTTTCATCTCCTGAGCAAAAGATCCCTGACCCCGGACATTAGAATTTCTTCTCCAGACATCAAACTAAAGCTTGGATTTTTAACAATTAGAAAAAGTACCTATTTAGCATGAACTTTAACCCCTGATTTCACTCTGGTATCCGTTTTTAATTTGGGTCAAAAAAAACTTTCATCTCCGAGCACAGAATCCGAAATAACTGAAATCAAAAATTTCTTTTTTTTTTTTTTTTTTTTTTTCGCTTCTCTTTCTCCAGACAACAAAAACAAAGCTCAATTTTTTAAAAACGAAAAGCACCATTTTTAAGCATGAAATTTAAACCTAGAATCTCACTCTGCGTCCCCTTTTACATTTGGGGAAAGAAAAACTTTTCATCTCCTGAGTACAGAAATTCCTACCACGGCATCATATTTTCTCTCCAGACACAAAAAAAGCTTGAGTTTTAAACTAAAAAGAACATATTTTAGCATAATATTTAACCCCGAAAGTCAATCTTGCCATCCATTTTTTACATTTGGGTCAAAACACGTTTTTCATCTCTGGAGCACAGAAATCCCTCCCCGGCATCAAAAGCTTTCCTTCTCTAGACAAAAAAAAGCTCAATTTTTAAAAACTAGAAAAAGCACCATTTTTAAGCATGAAATTTAACCTCGAACCTCACCCTGTCGTCCGTTTTTACATTTGGGTCAAAAAAAAAATTCGCCTCCTTGACATCGAAATGCCTGACCCCGACATCAGAAATTTCTTTCTCCAGACAACAAAAAAAGCTCAATTTTTAAAAACTAGAAAAAGCACCATTTTTAAGCATGAAATTTAACCTCGAATCTCACTCTGGTGTCCATTTTTACATTTAGGTGAAAAAAAACTTTTCATCTCCTGAGCACAGAAATCCCTGACCTCGAGATCAGAAATTTCCTTCTCCAGACAACAAAAAAAGCTCAATTTTTAAAAACTAGAAAAACCACCATTTTTAAGCATGAAATTTAACCTCGAATCTCAGTCTGGCGTCTGTTTTTACATTTGGGTCAAAAAAAACTTTTTATCTCCTGAGCACAGAAATCCCACAGAAATTTCCTTCTCCAGACAACAAAAAAAGCTCAATTTTTAAAAACTAGAAAAACACCATTTTTAAGCATGAAATTTAACCTCGAATCTCAGTCTGGCATCCGTTTTTACATTTGGGTCAAAAAAAACTTTTCATCTCCTGAGCACAGAAATCCCTGACCCCGGCATCATCAGAAATTTGCTTCTCCAGACAACAAAAAAAGCACCATTTTTAAGCATGAAATTTAACCTCGAATCTCACTCTGGCGTCCATTTTTACATTTGGGTGAAAAAAAACTTTTCATGTCCTGAGCACAGAAATCCCTAACCCCGGCATCAGAAATTTCCTTCTCCAGACAACAAAAAAAGCTCAATTTTTAAAAACTAGAAAAGAACCATTTTTAAGCATAAAATTTAACCATGAATCTCACTCTGGCGTCCGTTTTTACATTTTAGTAAAAAAAAAAATTTCATATCCTGAGCACAGAAATCCCTGACCCCGGCATCAGAAATTTCCTTCCCCAGACATCAAAAAAAGCTTGATTTTGAAAAACTAGAAAAAGCACCATATTTAAGCATGATATTTAACCCCGAAAGACACTCTGGCGTCCATTTTTACATTTGGGTCAAAAACGTATTTCATCTCCTGAGCAAAGAAATGCCTGACCCGGCATCAGAAATTTCCTTCTCCAGACATCAAAAAAAGCTTGATTTTTAAAAACTAGAAAAAGAACCATTTTTAAGCATGATATTTAACCCCGAAAGTCACTCTGGGGTCCATTTTTACATTTGGGTCAAAAAACGTTTTTCATCTCCTGAGCAAAGAAATCCCTGACCCCGGCATCAGAAATTTCCTTCTCCAGACATCAAAAAAAGTTTGATTTTTAAAATTAGAAAAAGTACCATATTTAAGCATGAAATTTAACCCTGAATGTCACTCTGGTATCCGTTTTTACATTTGGGTCAAAAAAAACTTTTCATCTCCTGAGCACAGAAATCCCTGAAATCCCTGAAATCAGAAATTTCCTTCTCCAGACAACAAAAAAAAGCTCATTTTTTTAAAACTAGAAAAAGCACCATTTTTAAGCATAAAATTTAACCATGAATCTCACTCTGGCGTCCGTTTTTACATTTTAGTAAAAAAAAAAATTTCATCTCCTGAGCACAGAAATCCCTGACCCCGGCATCAGAAATGTCCTTCCCCAGACATCAAAAAAAGCTTGATTTTTAAAAACTAGAAAAAGAACCATATTTAAGCATAATATTTAACCCCGAAAGTCACTCTGGCGTCCATTTTTACATTTGGGTCAAAAAACGTTTTTCATCTCCTGAGCACAGAAATCCCTGACCCCGGGCATCAGAAATTTCCTTCTCCAGACATCAAAAAAAGCTTGATTTTTAAAATTAGAAAAAGTACCATATTTAAGCATGAAATTTAACCCTGAATGTCACTCTGGTATCCGTTTTTACATTTGGGTCAAAAAAAACTTTTCATCTCCTGAGCACAGAAATCCCTGAAATCCCTGAAATCAGAAATTTCCTTCTCCAGACAACAAAAAAAAGCTCAATTTTTTAAAACTAGAAAAAGCACCATTTTTAAGCATAAAATTTAACCATGAATCTCACTCTGGCGTCCGTTTTTACATTTTAGTCAAAAAAAAAATTTCATCTCCTGAGCACAGAAATCCCTGACCCCGGCATCAGAAATTTCCTTCTCCAGACAACAAAAAAAGCTCAATTATTAAAAACTAGAAAAAGCACCATTTTTAAGCATGATATTTAACCCCGAAAGTCACTCTGGCGTCCATTTTTAAATTTAGGTGAAAAAAAACTTTTCATCTCCTGAGCACAGAAATCCCTGACCGGGCCCGGCATCAGAAATTTCCTTCTCCAGACAACAAAAATGCTCAATTTTTAAAAACTAGAAAAACACCATTTTTAAGCATGAAATTTAACCTTGAATCTCACTCTGGCGTCCGTTTTCACATTTGGGTCAAAAAAAACTTTTCATCTCCTGAGCACAGAAATCCCTGACCCCGGCATCAGAAATTTCCTTCTCCAGACAACAAAAAAAGCTCAATTATTAAAAACTAGAAAAAGCACCATTTTTAAGCATGATATTTAACCCCGAAAGTCACTCTGGCGTCCATTTTTACATTTAGGTGAAAAAAAACTTTTCATCTCCTGAGCACAGAAATCCCTGCCCGGCATCAGAAATTTCCTTCTCCAGACAACAAAAATGCTCAATTTTTAAAAACTAGAAAAACACCATTTTTAAGCATGAAATTTAACCTCGAATCCCAACTCTGGCGTCCGTTTTTACATTTGGGTCAAAAAAAACTTTTCATCTCCTGAGCACAGAAATCCCTGACCCCGGCATCAGAAATTTCCTTCTCCAGACAACAAAAAAAGCTCAATTATTAAAAACTAGAAAAAGCACCATTTTTAAGCATGAAATTTAACCTCGAACCTCACCCTGTCGTCCGTTTTTACATTTGGGTCAAAAAAAAAATTCGCCTCCTTGACATCGAAATCCCTGACCCCGACATCAGAAATTTCTTTCTCCAGACAACAAAAAAAGCTCAATTTTTAAAAACTAGAAAAAGCACCATATTTAAGCATGATATTTAACCCCGAAAGACACTCTGGCATCCATTTTTACATTTGGGTCAAAAAACGTATTTCATCTCCTAAGCAAAGAAATCCCTGACCCCGGCATCAGAAATTTCCTTCTCCAGACATCAAAAAAAGCTTGATTTTTAAAAACTAGAAAAAGAACCATATTTGAGCATGATATTTAACCCCAAAAGTCACTCTGCGGTCCATTTTTACATTTGGGTCAAAAAACGTTTTTCATCTCCTGAGCAAAGAAATCCCTGACCCCGGCATCAGAAATTTCCTTCTCCAGACATCAAAAAAAGCTTGATTTTTAAAATTAGGAAAAGTACCATATTTAAGCATGAAATTTAACCCTGAATGTCACTCTGGTATCCGTTTTTACATTTGGGTGAAAAAAAACTTTTCATCTCCTGAGCACAGAAATCCCTGAAATACCCTGAAATCAGAAATTTCCTTCTCCAGACAACAAAAAAAAGCTCAATTTTTTAAAACTAGAAAAAGCACCATTTTTAAGCATAAAATTTAACCATGAATCTCACTCTGGCGTCCGTTTTTACATTTTAGTCAAAAAAAAAATTTCATCTCCTGAGCACAGAAATCCCTGACCCCGGCATCAGAAATTTCCTTCTCCAGACAACAAAAAAAGCTCAATTATTAAAAACTAGAAAAAGCACAATTTTTAAGCATGATATTTAACCCCGAAAGTCACTGTGGCGTCCATTTTTACATTTAGGTGAAAAAAAACTTTTCATCTCCTGAGCACAGAAATCCCTGCCCGGCATCAGAAATTTCCTTCTCCAGACAACAAAAATGCTCAATTTTTAAAAACTAGAAAAACACCATTTTTAAGCATGAAATTTAACCTCGAATCTCAACTCTGGCGTCCGTTTTTACATTTGGGTCAAAAAAAACTTTTCATCTCCTGAGCACAGAAATCCCTGACCCCGGCATCAGAAATTTCCTTCTCCAGACAACAAAAAGCTCAATTATTAAAACTAGAAAACACCATGTTTAAGCATAATTTTAACCCCGAAAGTCACCTGGCGTCCATTTTTACATTTGGGTCAAAAAACTTTTCATCTCCTGAACGAAATCCCTGACCCCGGCATCAGAAATTTCAGACACAAAAAAAGCTCAATTTTAAAACTAGAAAAAGCACCATTTTTAAGCATAATTTAACCTCGAATCTCAGACTGGCGTCTGTTTTTACATTTGGGTCAAAAAAAACCTTTTCATGTCCTGAGCACAGAAATCCCTGACCCCAGCATCAGAAATTTCCTTCTCCAGACAACAAAAAAAGCTCAATTTTTAAAAACTAGAAAAACAGCATTTTTAAGCATGAAATTTAACCTCGAATCTCAGTCTGGCGTCCGTTTTTACATTTGGGTCAAAAAAAACTTTTCATCCTCCTGAGCATCAGAAATCCTGACCCCGGCATCAGAAATTTCTTCTCCAGACACAAAAAAAGCTCGAATTTTTAAAAACTAGAAAAAGCAACCATATTTAAGCATGATATTTAACCCCGAAAGACACTCTGCGTCCATTTTTACATTTGGGTCAAAAAACGTATTTCATCTCCTGAGCAAAGAAATCCCTGACCCCGGCATCAGAAATTTCCTTCTCCAGACATCAAAAAAAGCTTGATTTTTAAAAACTAGAAAAAGAACCATATTTAAGCATGATATTTAACCCCGAAAGTCACTCTGCGGTCCATTTTTACATTTGGGTCAAAAAACGTTTTTCATCTCCTGAGCAAAGAAATCCCTGAGCAAAGAAATTTCCTTCTCCAGACATCAAAAAAAGCTTGATTTTTAAAATTAGGAAAAGTACCATATTTAAGCATGAAATTTAACCCTGAATGTCACTCTGGTATCCGTTTTTACATTTGGGTGAAAAAAAACTTTTCATCTCCTGAGCACAGAAATCCCTGAAATACCTGAAATCAGAAATTTCCTTCTCCAGACAACAAAAAAAAGCTCAATTTTTTAAAACTAGAAAAAGCACCATTTTTAAGCATAAAATTTAACCATGAATCTCACTCTGGCGTCCGTTTTTACATTTTAGTCAAAAAAAAAATTTCATCTCCTGAGCACAGAAATCCCTGACCCCGGCATCAGAAATTTCCTTCTGCAGACAACAAAGAAAGCTCAATTTTTAAAAACTAGAAAAAGCATGAAATTTTAAGCATGAAATTTAACCTCGAATCTCACTCTGGCGTCCACTTTTACATTTGGGTGAAAAAAAACTTTTCATTCCTGAGCACAGAAATCCCTAACCCCGGCATCAGAAATTTCCTTCTCCAGACAACAAAAAAAGCTCAATTTTTAAAAACTAGAAAAAGCACCATATTTAAGCATGATATTTAACCCCGAAAGTCACTGTGGGGTCCATTTTTACATTTGGGTCAAAAAACGTTTTTCATCTCCTGAGCAAAGAAATCCCTGACCCCGGCATCAGAAATTTCCTTCTCCAGACATCAAAAAAAGCTTGATTTTTAAAATTAGAAAAAGTACCATATTTAAGCATGAAATTTAACCCTGAATGTCACTCTGGTATCCGTTTTTACATTTGGGTAAAAAAAAAACTTTTCATCTCCTGAGCACAGAAATCCCTGAAATCCCTGAAATCAGAAATTTCCTTCTCCAGACAACAAAAAAAAGCTCAATTTTTTAAAACTAGAAAAAGCACCATTTTTAAGCATAAAATTTAACCATGAATCTCACTCTGGCGTCCGTTTTTACATTTTAGTCAAAAAAAAAAATTCATCTCCTGAGCACAGAAATCCCTGACCCCCAGAAATTTCCTTCCCCAGACATCAAAAAAAGCTTGATTTTTGAAAACTAGAAAAAGAACCATATTTAAGCATAATATTTAACCCCGAAAGTCACTCTGGCGTCCATTTTTACATTTGGGTCAAAAAACGTTTTTCATCTCCTGAGCACAGAAATCGCTGACCCCGGCATCAGAAATTTCCTTCTCTAGACAACAAAAAAAGCTCAATTTTTAAAAACTAGAAAAAGCACCATTTTTAAGCATGAAATTTAACCTCGAACCTCACCCTGTCGTCCGTTTTTACAGTTGGGTCAAAAAAAAAATTCGCCTCCTTGACATCGAAATCCCTGACCCCGACATCAGAAATTTCTTTCTCCAGACAACAAAAAAAGCTCAATTTTTAAAAACTAGAAAAAGCACCATTTTTAAGCATGAAATTTAACCTCGAATCTCAGTCTGGCGTCTGTTTTTACATTTGGGTCAAAAAAAACTTTTCGTCTCCTGAGCACAGAAATCCCACAGAAATTTCCTTCTCCAGACAACAAAAAAAGCTCAATTTTTAAAAACTAGAAAAACACCATTTTTAAGCATGAAATTTAACCTCGAATCTCACTCTGGCGTCCATTTTTACATTTGGGTGAAAAAAAACTTTTCATGTCCTGAGCACAGAAATCCCTAACCCCGGCATCAGAAATTTCCTTCTCCAGACAACAAAAAAAGCTCAATTTTTAAAAACTAGAAAAGAACCATTTTTAAGCATAAAATTTAACCATGAATCTCACTCTGGCGTCCGTTTTTACATTTTAGTAAAAAAAAAAATTTCATATCCTGAGCACAGAAATCCCTGACCCCGGCATCAGAAATTTGCTTCTCCAGACAACAAAAAAAGCACCATTTTTAAAAACTAGAAAAAGCACCATTTTTAAGCATGAAATTTAACCTCGAATCTCAGACTGGCGTCTGTTTTTACATTTGGGTCAAAAAAACCTTTTCATGTCCTGAGCACAGAAATCCCTGACCCCAGCATCAGAAATTTCCTTCTCCAGACAACAAAAAAAGCTCAATTTTTAAAAACTAGAAAAACAGCATTTTTAAGCATGAAATTTAACCTCGAATCTCAGTCTGGCGTCCGTTCTTACATTTGGGTCAAAAAAAACTTTTCATCTCCTGAGCACAGAAATCCCTGACCCCGGCATCAGAAATTTCCTTCTCCAGACAACAAAAAAAGCTCAATTTTTAAAAACTAGAAAAAGCACCATATTTAAGCATGATATTTAACCCCGAAAGACACTCTGGCGTCCATTTTTACATTTGGGTCAAAAAACGTATTTCATCTCCTGAGCAAAGAAATCCCTGACCCCGGCATCAGAAATTTCCTTCTCCAGACATCAAAAAAAGCTTGATTTTTAAAAACTAGAAAAAGAACCATATTTAAGCATGATATTTAACCCCGAAAGTCACTCTGCGGTCCATTTTTACATTTGGGTCAAAAAACGTTTTTCATCTCCTGAGCAAAGAAATCCCTGAGCAAAGAAATTTCCTTCTCCAGACATCAAAAAAAGCTTGATTTTTAAAATTAGGAAAAGTACCATATTTAAGCATGAAATTTAACCCTGAATGTCACTCTGGTATCCGTTTTTACATTTGGGTGAAAAAAAACTTTTCATCTCCTGAGCACAGAAATCCCTGAAATACCTGAAATCAGAAATTTCCTTCTCCAGACAACAAAAAAAAGCTCAATTTTTTAAAACTAGAAAAAGCACCATTTTTAAGCATAAAATTTAACCATGAATCTCACTCTGGCGTCCGTTTTTACATTTTAGTCAAAAAAAAAATTTCATCTCCTGAGCACAGAAATCCCTGACCCCGGCATCAGAAATTTCCTTCTGCAGACAACAAAGAAAGCTCAATTTTTAAAAACTAGAAAAAGCATGAAATTTTAAGCATGAAATTTAACCTTGAATCTCAGTCTGGCGTCCGTTTTTACATTTGGGTCAAAAAAAAAATTCGCCTCCTTGACATCGAAATCCCTGACCCCGACATCAGAAATTTCTTTCTCCAGACAACAAAAAAAGCTCAATTTTTAAAAACTAGAAAAAGCACCATTTTTAAGCATGAAATTTAACCTCGAATCTCACTCTGGCGTCCACTTTTACATTTGGGTGAAAAAAAACTTTTCATTCCTGAGCACAGAAATCCCTAACCCCGGCATCAGAAATTTCCTTCTCCAGACAACAAAAAAAGCTCAATTTTTAAAAACTAGAAAAAGCACCATATTTAAGCATGATATTTAACCCCGAAAGTCACTGTGGGGTCCATTTTTACATTTGGGTCAAAAAACGTTTTTCATCTCCTGAGCAAAGAAATCCCTGACCCCGGCATTAGAAATTTCCTTCTCCAGACATCAAAAAAAGCTTGATTTTTAAAATTAGAAAAAGTACCATATTTAAGCATGAAATTTAACCCTGAATGTCACTCTGGTATCCGTTTTTACATTTGGGTCAAAAAAAACTTTTCATCTCCTGAGCACAGAAATCCCTGAAATACCTGAAATCAAAAATTTCCTTCTCCAGACAACAAAAAAAAGCTCAATTTTTAAAAACTAGAAAAAGCACCATTTTTAAGCATGAAATTTAACCTCGAATCTCACTCTGGCGTCCACTTTTACATTTGGGTGAAAAAAAACTTTTCATCTCCTGAGTACAGAAATCCCTAACCCCGGCATCAGAAATTTTCTTCTCCAGACATCAAAAAAAGCTTGAGTTTTAAAAACTAGAAAAAGAACCATATTTAAGCATAATATTTAACCCCGAAAGTCACTCTGGCATCCATTTTTACATTTGGGTCAAAAAACGTTTTTCATCTCCTGAGCACAGAAATCCCTGACCCCGGCATCAGAAATTTCCTTCTCTAGACAACAAAAAAAGCTCAATTTTTAAAAACTAGAAAAAGCACCATTTTTAAGCATGAAATTTAACCTCGAACCTCACCCTGTCGTCCGTTTTTACATTTGGGTCAAAAAAAAAATTCGCCTCCTTGACATCGAAATGCCTGACCCCGACATCAGAAATTTCTTTCTCCAGACAACAAAAAAAGCTCAATTTTTAAAAACTAGAAAAAGCACCATTTTTAAGCATGAAATTTAACCTCGAATCTCACTCTGGTGTCCATTTTTACATTTAGGTGAAAAAAAACTTTTCATCTCCTGAGCACAGAAATCCCTGACCTCGAGATCAGAAATTTCCTTCTCCAGACAACAAAAAAAGCTCAATTTTTAAAAACTAGAAAAACCACCATTTTTAAGCATGAAATTTAACCTTGAATCTCAGTCTGGCGTCTGTTTTTACATTTGGGTCAAAAAAAACTTTTCATCTCCTGAGCACAGAAATCCCTGACCCCGGCATCAGAAATTTCCTTCTCCAGACAACAAAAAAAGCTCAATTTTTAAAAACTAGAAAAAGCACCATTTGTAAGCATGAAATTTAACCTCGAATCTCAGTCTGGCGTCCGTTTTTACATTTGGGTCAAAAAAAACTTTTCATCTCCTGAGCACAGAAATCCCTGACCCCGGCATCATCAGAAATTTGCTTCTCCAGACAACAAAAAAAGCACCATTTTTAAGCATGAAATTTAACCTCGAATCTCACTCTGGCGTCCATTTTTACATTTGGGTGAAAAAAAACTTTTCATGTCCTGAGCACAGAAATCCCTAACCCCGGCATCAGAAATTTCCTTCTCCAGACAACAAAAAAAGCTCAATTTTTAAAAACTAGAAAAGAACCATTTTTAAGCATAAAATTTAACCATGAATCTCACTCTGGCGTCCGTTTTTACATTTTAGTAAAAAAAAAAATTTCATATCCTGAGCACAGAAATCCCTGACCCCGGCATCAGAAATTTCCTTCCCCAGACATCAAAAAAAGCTTGATTTTGAAAAACTAGAAAAAGCACCATATTTAAGCATGATATTTAACCCCGAAAGACACTCTGGCGTCCATTTTTACATTTGGGTCAAAAACGTATTTCATCTCCTGAGCAAAGAAATGCCTGACCCGGCATCAGAAATTTCCTTCTCCAGACATCAAAAAAAGCTTGATTTTTAAAAACTAGAAAAAGAACAATTTTTAAGCATGATATTTAACCCCGAAAGTCACTCTGGGGTCCATTTTTACATTTGGGTCAAAAAACGTTTTTCATCTCCTGAGCAAAGAAATCCCTGACCCCGGCATTAGAAATTTCCTTCTCCAGACATCAAAAAAAGCTTGATTTTTAAAATTAGAAAAAGTACCATATTTAAGCATGAAATTTAACCCTGAATGTCACTCTGGTATCCGTTTTTACATTTGGGTCAAAAAAAACTTTTCATCTCCTGAGCACAGAAATCCCTGAAATAACTGAAATCAAAAATTTCCTTCTCCAGACAACAAAAAAAAGCTCAATTTTTAAAAACTAGAAAAAGCACCATTTTTAAGCATGAAATTTAACCTCGAATCTCACTCTGGCGTCCACTTTTACATTTGGGTGAAAAAAAACTTTTCATCTCCTGAGTACAGAAATCCCTAACCCCGGCATCAGAAATTTTCTTCTCCAGACATCAAAAAAAGCTTGAGTTTTAAAAACTAGAAAAAGAACCATATTTAAGCATAATATTTAACCCCGAAAGTCACTCTGGCATCCATTTTTACATTTGGGTCAAAAAACGTTTTTCATCTCCTGAGCACAGAAATCCCTGACCCCGGCATCAGAAATTTCCTTCTCTAGACAACAAAAAAAGCTCAATTTTTAAAAACTAGAAAAAGCACCATTTTTAAGCATGAAATTTAACCTCGAACCTCACCCTGTCGTCCGTTTTTACATTTGGGTCAAAAAAAAAATTCGCCTCCTTGACATCGAAATGCCTGACCCCGACATCAGAAATTTCTTTCTCCAGACAACAAAAAAAGCTCAATTTTTAAAAACTAGAAAAAGCACCATTTTTAAGCATGAAATTTAACCTCGAATCTCACTCTGGTGTCCATTTTTACATTTAGGTGAAAAAAAACTTTTCATCTCCTGAGCACAGAAATCCCTGACCTCGAGATCAGAAATTTCCTTCTCCAGACAACAAAAAAAGCTCAATTTTTAAAAACTAGAAAAACCACCATTTTTAAGCATGAAATTTAACCTCGAATCTCAGTCTGGCGTCTGTTTTTACATTTGGGTCAAAAAAAACTTTTCATCTCCTGAGCACAGAAATCCCTGACCCCGGCATCAGAAATTTCCTTCTCCAGACAACAAAAAAAGCTCAATTTTTAAAAACTAGAAAAAGCACCATTTTTAAGCATGAAATTTAACCTCGAATCTCAGTCTGGCGTCCGTTTTTACATTTGGGTCAAAAAAAACTTTTCATCTCCTGAGCACAGAAATCCCTGACCCCGGCATCATCAGAAATTTGCTTCTCCAGACAACAAAAAAAGCACCATTTTTAAGCATGAAATTTAACCTCGAATCTCACTCTGGCGTCCATTTTTACATTTGGGTGAAAAAAAACTTTTCATGTCCTGAGCACAGAAATCCCTAACCCCGGCATCAGAAATTTCCTTCTCCAGACAACAAAAAAAGCTCAATTTTTAAAAACTAGAAAAGAACCATTTTTAAGCATAAAATTTAACCATGAATCTCACTCTGGCGTCCGTTTTTACATTTTAGTAAAAAAAAAAATTTCATATCCTGAGCACAGAAATCCCTGACCCCGGCATCAGAAATTTCCTTCCCCAGACATCAAAAAAAGCTTGATTTTGAAAAACTAGAAAAAGCACCATATTTAAGCATGATATTTAACCCCGAAAGACACTCTGGCGTCCATTTTTACATTTGGGTCAAAAACGTATTTCATCTCCTGAGCAAAGAAATGCCTGACCCGGCATCAGAAATTTCCTTCTCCAGACATCAAAAAAAGCTTGATTTTTAAAAACTAGAAAAAGAACCATTTTTAAGCATGATATTTAACCCCGAAAGTCACTCTGGGGTCCATTTTTACATTTGGGTCAAAAAACGTTTTTCATCTCCTGAGCAAAGAAATCCCTGACCCCGGCATCAGAAATTTCCTTCTCCAGACATCAAAAAAAGCTTGATTTTTAAAATTAGAAAAAGTACCATATTTAAGCATGAAATTTAACCCTGAATGTCACTCTGGTATCCGTTTTTACATTTGGGTCAAAAAAAACTTTTCATCTCCTGAGCACAGAAATCCCTGAAATCCCTGAAATCAGAAATTTCCTTCTCCAGACAACAAAAAAAAGCTCATTTTTTTAAAACTAGAAAAAGCACCATTTTTAAGCATAAAATTTAACCATGAATCTCACTCTGGCGTCCGTTTTTACATTTTAGTAAAAAAAAAAATTTCATCTCCTGAGCACAGAAATCCCTGACCCCGGCATCAGAAATGTCCTTCCCCAGACATCAAAAAAAGCTTGATTTTTAAAAACTAGAAAAAGAACCATATTTAAGCATAATATTTAACCCCGAAAGTCACTCTGGCGTCCATTTTTACATTTGGGTCAAAAAACGTTTTTCATCTCCTGAGCACAGAAATCCCTGACCCCGGCATCAGAAATTTCCTTCTCCAGACATCAAAAAAAGCTTGATTTTTAAAATTAGAAAAAGTACCATATTTAAGCATGAAATTTAACCCTGAATGTCACTCTGGTATCCGTTTTTACATTTGGGTCAAAAAAAACTTTTCATCTCCTGAGCACAGAAATCCCTGAAATACCTGAAATCAAAAATTTCCTTCTCCAGACAACAAAAAAAAGCTCAATTTTTAAAAACTAGAAAAAGCACCATTTTTAAGCATGAAATTTAACCTCGAATCTCACTCTGGCGTCCACTTTTACATTTGGGTGAAAAAAAACTTTTCATCTCCTGAGTACAGAAATCCCTAACCCCGGCATCAGAAATTTTCTTCTCCAGACATCAAAAAAAGCTTGAGTTTTAAAAACTAGAAAAAGAACCATATTTAAGCATAATATTTAACCCCGAAAGTCACTCTGGCATCCATTTTTACATTTGGGTCAAAAAACGTTTTTCATCTCCTGAGCACAGAAATCCCTGACCCCGGCATCAGAAATTTCCTTCTCTAGACAACAAAAAAAGCTCAATTTTTAAAAACTAGAAAAAGCACCATTTTTAAGCATGAAATTTAACCTCGAACCTCACCCTGTCGTCCGTTTTTACATTTGGGTCAAAAAAAAAATTCGCCTCCTTGACATCGAAATCCCTGACCCCGACATCAGAAATTTCTTTCTCCAGACAACAAAAAAAGCTCAATTTTTAAAAACTAGAAAAAGCACCATTTTTAAGCATGAAATTTAACCTCGAATCTCACTCTGGTGTCCATTTTTACATTTAGGTGAAAAAAAACTTTTCATCTCCTGAGCACAGAAATCCCTGACCTCGAGATCAGAAATTTCCTTCTCCAGACAACAAAAAAAGCTCAATTTTTAAAAACTAGAAAAACCACCATTTTTAAGCATGAAATTTAACCTCGAATCTCAGTCTGGCGTCTGTTTTTACATTTGGGTCAAAAAAAACTTTTCATCTCCTGAGCACAGAAATCCCTGACCCCGGCATCAGAAATTTCCTTCTCCAGACAACAAAAAAAGCTCAATTTTTAAAAACTAGAAAAAGCACCATTTGTAAGCATGAAATTTAACCTCGAATCTCAGTCTGGCGTCCGTTTTTACATTTGGGTCAAAAAAAACTTTTCATCTCCTGAGCACAGAAATCCCTGACCCCGGCATCATCAGAAATTTGCTTCTCCAGACAACAAAAAAAGCACCATTTTTAAGCATGAAATTTAACCTCGAATCTCACTCTGGCGTCCATTTTTACATTTGGGTGAAAAAAAACTTTTCATGTCCTGAGCACAGAAATCCCTAACCCCGGCATCAGAAATTTCCTTCTCCAGACAACAAAAAAAGCTCAATTTTTAAAAACTAGAAAAGAACCATTTTTAAGCATAAAATTTAACCATGAATCTCACTCTGGCGTCCGTTTTTACATTTTAGTAAAAAAAAAAATTTCATATCCTGAGCACAGAAATCCCTGACCCCGGCATCAGAAATTTCCTTCCCCAGACATCAAAAAAAGCTTGATTTTGAAAAACTAGAAAAAGCACCATATTTAAGCATGATATTTAACCCCGAAAGACACTCTGGCGTCCATTTTTACATTTGGGTCAAAAACGTATTTCATCTCCTGAGCAAAGAAATGCCTGACCCGGCATCAGAAATTTCCTTCTCCAGACATCAAAAAAAGCTTGATTTTTAAAAACTAGAAAAAGCACCATTTTTAAGCATGAAATTTAACCCGAAGTCACTCTGGGTCCATTTTTACATTTGGGTCAAAAAACGTTTTCATCTCCTGAGCAAAGAAATCCCTGACCCCGGCATCAGAAATTTCCTTCTCCAGACATCAAAAAAAGCTTGATTTTTAAAATTAGAAAAAGTACCATATTTAAGCATGAAATTTAACCCTGAATGTCACTCTGGTATCCGTTTTTACATTTGGGTCAAAAAAAACTTTTCATCTCCTGAGCACAGAAATCCCTGAAATCCCTGAAATCAGAAATTTCCTTCTCCAGACAACAAAAAAAAGCTCATTTTTTTAAAACTAGAAAAAGCACCATTTTTAAGCATAAAATTTAACCATGAATCTCACTCTGGCGTCCGTTTTTACATTTTAGTAAAAAAAAAAATTTCATCTCCTGAGCACAGAAATCCCTGACCCCGGCATCAGAAATGTCCTTCCCCAGACATCAAAAAAAGCTTGATTTTTAAAAACTAGAAAAACAACCATATTTAAGCATAATATTTAACCCCGAAAGTCACTCTGGCGTCCATTTTTACATTTGGGTCAAAAAACGTTTTTCATCTCCTGAGCACAGAAATCCCTGACCCCGGCATCAGAAATTTCTTTCTCCAGACAACAAAAAAAGCTCAATTTTTAAAAACTAGAAAAAGCACCATTTTTAAACATGAAATTTAACCTCGAATCTCACTCTGGTGTCCATTTTTACATTTAGGTGAAAAAAAACTTTTCATCTCCTGAGCACAGAAATCCCTGACCTCGACATCAGAAATTTCATTCTCCAGACAACAAAAAAAGCTCAATTTTTAAAAACTAGAAAAAGTAACATTTTTAAGCATGAAATTTAACCTCGAATTTCAGTCTGGCGTCTGTTTTTACATTTGGGTCAAAAAAACCTTTTCATCTCCTGAGCACAGAAATCCCACAGAAATTTCCTTCTCCAGACATCAAAAAAAGCTTGATTTTTAAAAACTAGAAAAAGAACCATATTTAAGCATGATATTTAACCCCGAAAGTCACTCTGGGCTCCATTTTTACATTTGGGTCAAAAAACGTTTTTCATCTCCTGAGCAAAGAAATCCCTGACCCCGGCATCAGAAATTTCCTTCTCCAGACATCAAAAAAAGCTTGATTTTTAAAAACTAGAAAAAGAACCATATTTAAGCATGATATTTAACCCCGAAAGTCACTCTGGGGTCCGTTTTTACATTTGGGTCAAAAAAAACTTTTCATCTCCTGAGCACAGAAATCCCTGAAATCCCTGAAATCAGAAATTTCCTTCTCCAGACAACAAAAAAAAGCTCAATTTTTTAAAATAGAAAAAGTACCATTTTTAAGCATAAAATTTAACCATGAATCTCACTCTGGCGTCCGTTTTTACATTTTAGTCAAAAAAAAAATTTCATCTCCTGAGCACAGAAATCCCTTACCCCGGCATCAGAAATTTCCTTCTGCAGACATCAAAAAAAGCTTGATTTTTAAAATTAGAAAAAGTACCATATTTAAGCATGAAATTTAACCCTGAATGTCACTCTGGTATCCGTTTTTACATTTGGGTCAAAAAAAACTTTTCAGCTCCTGAGCACAGAAATCCCTGAAATCCCTGAAATCAGAAATTTCCTTCTCCAGACAACAAAAAAGGCTCAGTTTTTTAAAACTAGAAAAAGCACCATTTTTAAGCATAAAATTTAACCATGAATCTCACTCTGCCGTCCGTTTTTACATTTTAGTAAAAAAAAAAATTTCATCTCCTGAGCACAAAAATCCCTGACCCCGGCATCAGAAATTTCCTTCCCCAGACATAAAAAAAGCTTGATTTTTAAAAACTAGAAAAAGAACCATATTTAAGCATAATATTTAACCCCGAAAGTCACTCTGGCGTCCATTTTTACATTTTAGTCAAAAAAAAATTTCATCTCCTGAGCACAGAAATCCCTGACATCACAAATTTCCTTCTCCAGACAACAAAAAAAGCTCAATTTTTAAAAACTAGAAAAGAACCATTTTTAAGCATAAAATTTAACCATGAATCTCACTCTGGCGTCCGTTTTTACATTTTAGTCAAAAAAAAAACGTATTTCATCTCCTGAGCACAGAAATCCCTGACATCACAAATTTCCTTCTCCAGACAACAAAAATGCTAAATTTTTAAAAACTAGAAAAAGCACCATTTTTAAGCATGAAATTTAACCTTGAATCTCAGTCTGGCATCCGTTTTTACATTTGGGTGAAAAAAAACTTTTCATCTCCTGAGCAAAGAAATCCCTGACCCCGGCATCAGAAATTTCCTTCTCCAGACATCAAAAAAAGCTTGATTTTTAAAAACTAGAAAAAGAACCATATTTAAGCATGATATTTAACCCCGAAAGTCACTCTGGCGTCCATTTTTACATTTAGGTGAAAAAAAACTTTTCATCTCCTGAGCACAGAAATCCCTGCCCGGCATCAGAAATTTCCTTCTCCAGACAACAAAAATGCTCAATTTTTAAAAACTAGAAAAACACCATTTTTAAGCATGAAATTTAACCTCGAATGTCAACTCTGGCGTCTGTTTTTACATTTGGGTCAAAAAAAACTTTTCATCTCCTGAGCACAGAAATCCCTGACCCCGGCATCAGAAATTTCCTTCTCCAGACAACAAAAAAAGCTCAATTTTTAAAAACTAGAAAAGCACCATTTTTAAGCATGAAATTTAACCTCGAATCTCACTCTGGCGTCCATTTTTACATTTGGGTCAAAAAAACCTTTTCATGTCCTGAGCACAGAAATCCCTGACCCCGGCATCAGACACTTCCTTCTCCAGACAACAAAAAAAGCTCAATTTTTAAAAACTAGAAAAACAGCATTTTTAAGCATGAAATTTAACCTCGAATCTCAGTCTGGCGTCCGTTTTTACATTTGGGTCAAAAAAAACTTTTCCTCTCCTGAGCACAGAAATCCCTGAAATCCCTGAAATCAGAAATTTCCTTCTCCAGACAACAAAAAAAAGCTCAATTTTTTAAAACTAGAAAAAGCACCATTTTTAAGCATAAAATTTAACCATGAATCTCACTCTGGCGTCCGTTTTTACATTTTAGTCAAAAAAAAAATTTCATCTCCTGAGCACAGAAATCCCTGACCCCGGCATCAGAAATTTCCTTCTCCAGACAACAAAAAAAGCTCAATTATTAAAAACTAGAAAAAGCACCATTTTTAAGCATGATATTTAACCCCGAAAGTCACTCTGGCGTCCATTTTTACATTTAGGTGAAAAAAAACTTTTCATCTCCTGAGCACAGAAATCCCTGCCCGGCATCAGAAATTTCCTTCTCCAGACAACAAAAATGCTCAATTTTTAAAAACTAGAAAAACACCATTTTTAAGCATGAAATTTAACCTCGAATCTCAGTCTGGCATCCATTTTTACATTTGGGTGAAAAAAAACTTTTCATCTCCTGAGCACAGAAATCCCTGACCCCGGCATCAGAAATTTCCTTCTCCAGACAACAAAAAAGCTCAATTTTTAAAAACTAGAAAAAGCACCATTTTTAAGCATGAAATTCAACCTCGAATCTCAGTCTGGCGTCCATTTTTACATTTGGGTCAAAAAAAACTTTTCATCTCCTGAGCACAGAAATCCCTGACCCCGGCATCAGAAATTTCCTTCTCCAGACAACAAAGAAAGCTCAATTTTTAAAAACTAGAAACAGCACCATTTTTAAGCATGAAATTTAACTTCGAATCTCACTCTGGCGTCCATTTTTACATTTGGGTCAAAAAAACTTTTCATGTCCTGAGCACAGAAATCCCTAACCTCGGCATCAGAAATTTGCTTCTCCAGACAACAAAAAAAGCTCAATTTTTAAAAATTAGAAAAAGCACCATTTTTAAGCATGAAATTTAACCTCCAATCTCACTTCTGGCATCCATTATTTACATTTCGGTCAAAAAACACGTTCATCTCCTGAGCACAGAAAGCCCTGCCCTGACCCCGGCCATCAGCAATTTCCTTCTCCAGACATCAAAAAAGCTTGATTCTAAAATTAGAAAAAGTAACCATATTTAACATGAAATTTAACCCTGAATGTCACTCTGGTATCCGTTTTTACGTTTGGGTCAAAAAACTTTTCATCTCCTGAGCAAAGAAATCCTGAAATCCCTGAATCAGAATTTTCCTTCCTCCAACAACAAAAAACTCAATTTTTAAACTAAAAAGCACGATTTTTAAGGCATCAACTTTTTTTTAACCATGAATCTCCACGCTGGCCGTCCGTTTTTACATTTTAGTCAAAAAAATTTCATATTTCATCTCCTGAGCACAGAAATCCCTGAAATCCCCGGCATCAGAAATTTCCTTCTCCAGACAACAAAAATGCTCAATTTTTAAAAACTAGAAAAACACCATTTTTAAGCATGAAATTTAACCTTGAATCTCAGTCTGGCGTCCGTTTTTACATTTGGGTCAAAAAACACTTTTCATCTCCTGAGCACAGAAATCCCTGACCCCGGCATCAGAAATTTCCTTCTCCAGACAACAAAGAAAGCTCAATTTTTAAAAACTAGAAACAGCACCATTTTTAAGCATGAAATTTAACTTCGAATCTCACTCTGGCGTCCATTTTTACATTTGGGTCAAAAAAACTTTTCATGTCCTGAGCACAGAAATCCCTAGCCTCGGCATCAGAAATTTGCTTCTCCAGACAACAAAAAAAGCTCAATTTTTAAAAATTAGAAAAAGCACCATTTTTAAGCATGAAATTTAACCTCGAATCTCACTCTGGCATCCATTTTTACATTTGGGTCAAAAAAAACTTTTCATCTCCTGAGCACAGAAATCCCTGACCACGGCATCAGAAATTCCCTTCTCCAGACAACACAAAAAGCTCAATTTTTAAAAACTAGAAAAAGCACCATTTTTAAGCATGAAATTTAACCTCGAATCTCAGTCTGGCATCCGTTTTTACATTTGGGTCAAAAAAAACTTTTCGTCTCCTGAGCACAGAAATCCCTGACCCCGGCATCAGAAATTTCCTTCTCCAGAAAACAAAAAAAGCTCAATTTTTAAAAACTAGAAAAAGCACCATTTTTAAGCATGAAATTTAACCTCGAATCTCAGTCTGGCGTCTGTTTTTACATTTGGGTCAAAAAAAACTTTTCATCTCCTGAGCACAGAAATCCCACAGAAATTTCCTTCTCCAGACAACAAAAAAAGCTCAATTTTTAAAAACTAGAAAAACACCATTTTTAAGCATGAAATTTAACCTCGAATCTCAGTCTGGCATCCGTTTTTACATTTGGGTCAAAAAAAACTTTTCATGTCCTGAGCACAGAAATCCCTAACCTCGGCATCAGAAATTTCCTTCTCCAGACAACAAAAAAAGGTCAATTTTTAAAAACTAGAAAAAGCACCATTTTTAAGCATGAAATTTAACCTCGAATCTCAGTCTGGCGTCCGTTTTTACATTTGGGTCAAAAAAAACTTTTCATCTCCTGAGCACAGAAATCCCTGACCCCGGCATCAGAAATTTCCTTCTCCAGACAACAAAGAAAGCTCAATTTTAAAAACTAGAAAAAGCACCATTTTTAAGCATGAAATTTAACTTCGAATCTCACTCTGGCGTCCATTTTTACATTTGGGTCAAAAAAACTTTTCATGTCCTGAGCACAGAAATCCCTAACCTCGGCATCAGAAATTTGCTTCTCCAGACAACAAAAAAAGCTCAATTTTTAAAAATTAGAAAACGCACCATTTTTAAGCATGAAATTTAACCTCGAATCTCACTCTGGCATCCATTTTTACATTTGGGTCAAAAAAAACTTTTCATGTCCTGAGCACAGAAATCCCTGACCCCGGCATCAGAAATTTCCTTCTCCAGACAACAAAAAAAGCTCAATTTTTAAAAACTAGAAAAGCACCATTTTTAAGCATGAAATTTAACCTCGAATCTCACTCTGGCGTCCATTTTTACATTTGGGTCAAAAAAACCTTTTCATGTCCTGAGCACAGAAATCCCTGACCCCGGCATCAGACACTTCCTTCTCCAGACAACAAAAAAAGCTCAATTTTTAAAAACTAGAAAAACAGCATTTTTAAGCATGAAATTTAACCTCGAATCTCAGTCTGGCGTCTGTTTTTACATTTGGGTCAAAAAAAACTTTTCATCTCCTGAGCACAGAAATCCCTGACCCCGGCATCAGAAATTTCCTTCTCCAGACAACAAAAAAAGCTCAATTTTTAAAAACTAGAAAAAGCACCATATTTAAGCATGATATTTAACCCTGAAAGACACTCTGGCGTCCATTTTTACATTTGGGTCAAAAAACGTATTTCATCTCCTGAGCAAAGAAATCCCTGACCCCGGCATCAGAAATTTCCTTCTCCAGACATCAAAAAAAGCTTGATTTTAAAAAACTAGAAAAAAGAACCATATTAAGCATGATATTTAACCCGCACGTCACTCTGGGCTCCATTTTAAACATTTGGGTCAAAAAACGTTTTTATCTCCTGAGCAAAGAAATCCCTGACCCGGCATAGAATTTCCCTTCTCCAGACATCAAAAAAGCTTGCTTTTTTAAAATTAGAAAAAGTACCATATTTAAGCATGAAATTTAACCCTGAATGTCACTCTGGTATCCGTTTTTACATTTGGGTCAAAAAAAACTTTTCATCTCCTGAGCACAGAAATCCCTGAAATCCCTGAAATCAGAAATTTCCTTCTCCAGACAACAAAAAAAAGCTCAATTTTTAAAAACTAGAAAAACACAATTTTTAAGCATGAAATTTAACCTTGAATCTCAGTCTGGCGTCCGTTTTTACATTTGGGTCAAAAAACACTTTTCATCTCCTGAGCACAGAAATCCCTGAAATCCCCGGCATCAGAAATTTCCTTCTCCAGACAACAAAAATGCTCAATTTTTAAAAACTAGAAAAAGCACCATTTTTAAGCATGAAATTTAACCTCGAATCTCACTCTGGCGTCCATTTTTACATTTGGGTCAAAAAAAACTTTTCATCTCCCGAGCACAGAAATCCCTGACTCCTGCATCAGAAATTTCCTTCTCCAGACAACAAAAAAAGCTCAATTTTTAAAAACTAGAAAAACACCAGTTTTAAGCATGAAATTTAACCTCGAATCTCACTCTGGCATCCATTTTTACATTTCGGTCAAAAAAAACTTTTCATCTCCTGAGCACAGAAATCCCTGACCCCGGCATCAGAAATTTCCTTCTCCAGACATCAAAAAAAGCTTGATTTTTAGAATTAGAAAAAGTACCATATTTAAGCATGAAATTTAACCCTGAATGTCACTCTGGTATCCGTTTTTACATTTGGGTCAAAAAAAACTTTTCATCTCCTGAGCACAGAAATCCCTGACCCGGCATCAGAAATTTCCTTCTCCAGACAACAAAAATACTCAATTTTTTAAAAATAGAAAAAGACCATTTTTAAGCATGAAATTTACCTCGAATCTCAGTTGGCGTTGTTTTACATTCGCGGTCAAAAAAACTTTTCATCTCCGGAGCCAAAGGAAATCCCAAGAAATTTCCTTATCTCCAGCCAACAAAAAAAGCTCAATTTTAAAACTAGAAAAACCACCAATTTTTTAAGCATGAAAAATTGTACATCGAATTCACTCTCGGCGTCCATTTTTACATTTGGCGTGAAAAAAACTTTCATGTCCTCAGCACAGAAATCCCTAAACCCGGCATCAGAAATTTCCTTCTCCAGACAACAAAAAAAGCTCAATTTTTAAAAACTAGAAAAACAGCAGTTTTAAGCATGAAATTTAACCTTGAATCTCAGTCTGGCGTCCGTTTTTACATTTGGGTCAAAAAAAACTTTTCATCTCCTGAGCACAGAAATCCCTGACCCCGGCATCAGAAATTTCCTTCTCCAGACAACAAAAAAAGCTCAATTTTTAAAAACTAGAAAAAGCACCATATTTAAGCATGATATTTAACCCCGAAAGACACTCTGGCGTCCATTTTTACATTTCGGTCAAAAAACGTATTTCATCTCCTGAGCAAAGAAATCCCTGACCCCGGCATCAGAAATTTCCTTCTCCAGACATCAAAAAAAGCTTGATTTTTAAAAACTAGAAAAAGAACCATATTTAAGCATGATATTTAACCCCGAAAGTCACTCTGGGGTCCATTTTTACATTTGGGTCAAAAAACGTTTTTCATCTCCTGAGCAAAGAAATCCCTGACCCCATCAGAAATTTCCTTCTCCAGACATCAAAAAAAGCTTGATTTTTAAAATTAGAAAAAGTACCATATTTAAGCATGAAATTTAACCCTGAATGTCACTCTGGTATCCGTTTTTACATTTGGGTCAAAAAAAACTTTTCATCTACTGAGCACAGAAATCCCTGAAATCCCTGAAATCAGAAATTTCCTTCTCCAGACAACAAAAAAAAGCTCAATTTTTTAAAACTAGAAAAAGCACCATTTTTAAGCATAAAATTTAACCATGAATCTCACTCTGGCGTCCGTTTTTACATTTTAGTCAAAAAAAAAATTTCATCTCCTGAGCACAGAAATCCCTGCCCGGCATCAGAAATTTCCTTCTCCAGACAACAAAAATGCTCAATTTTTAAAAACTAGAAAAACACCATTTTTAAGCATGAAATTTAACCTCGAATCTCAACTCTGGCGTCCGTTTTTACATTTGGGTCAAAAAAAACTTTTCATCTCCTGAGCACAGAAATCCCTGACTCCTGCATCAGAATTTTCCTTCTCCAGACAACAAAAAAAGCTCAATTTTTAAAAACTAGAAAAACACCAGTTTTAAGCATGAAATTTAACCTTGAATCTCAGTCTGGCGTCCGTTTTTACATTTGGGTCAAAAAAACCTTTTCATCTCCTGAGCACAGAAATCCCTGACCCCGGCATCAGAAATTTCCTTCTCCAGACAACAAAAAAAAGCTCAATTTTTAAAACTAGAAAACACCATTTTAAGCATGAAATTTAACCTTGAATCTCACTCTGGCGTCCGTTTTTACATTGGGTCACAAACAAAAACTTTTCATCTACTGAACACAAGAATCCCTGACCCCGGCTTCGAAATTTTCCTTCTCCTAGACAACAAAAAGCTCAATTATACAAAACTAGCCAAGCCAAACCATTTTTAAGCATGAAATTAACCTCGAATCTCAGTCTGGCGTTCCGTTTTTACATTGGGCCTCAGGGTCAAAAAAAACTTTTCATCTCCTGAGCACAGAAATCCCTGACCCCGGCATCAGAAATTTGCTTCTCCAGACAACAAAAAAAGCACCATTTTTAAGCATGAAATTTAACCTCGAATCTCACTCTGGCGTCGATTTTTACATTTGGGTCAAAAAACGTATTTCATCTCCTGAGCAAAGAAATCCCTGACCCCGGCATCAGAAATTTCCTTCTCCAGACATCAAAAAAAGCTTGATTTTTAAAAACTAGAAAAAGAACCATATTTAAGCATGATATTTAACCCCGAAAGTCACTCTGGGGTCCATTTTTACATTTGGGTCAAAAAACGTTTTTCATCTCCTGAGGAAAGAAATCCCTGACCCCATCAGAAATTTCCTTCTCCAGACATCAAAAAAAGCTTGATTTTTAAAATTAGAAAAAGTACCATATTTAAGCATGAAATTTAACCCTGAATGTCACTCTGGTATCCGTTTTTACATTTGGGTAAAAAAAAAACTTTTCATCTCCTGAGCACAGAAATCCCTGAAATCCCTGAAATCAGAAATTTCCTTCTCCAGACAACAAAAAAAAGCTCAATTTTTTAAAACTAGAAAAAGCACCATTTTTAAGCATAAAATTTAACCATGAATCTCAATCTGGCGTCCGTTTTTACATTTTAGTAAAAAAAAAAATTTCATCTCCTGAGCAAAGAAATCCCTGACCCCGGCATCAGAAATTTCCTTCTCCAGACAACAAAAAAAGCTCAATTATTAAAAACTAGAAAAAGCACCATTTTTAAGCATCTATTGGGGAGGAAGGAGAGTATAACCCCGAAAGTCACTCTGGCGTCCATTTTTACATTTGGGTCAAAAAAAACTTTTCATCTCCCGAGCACAGAAATCCCTGACCCCTGCATCAGAATTTTCCTTCTCCAGACAACAAAAAAAGCTCAATTTTTAAAAACTAGAAAAACACCATTTTTAAGCATGAAATTTAACCTTGAATCTCACTCTGGCGTCCGTTTTTACATTTGGGTCAAAAAAAATTTTCATCTCCTGAGCACAGAAATCCCTGACCCCGGCATTAGAAATTTCCTTCTCCAGACAACAAAAAAAGCTCAATTATTAAAAACTAGAAAAAGCACCATTTTTAAGCATGAAATTTAACCTCGAATCTCAGTCTGGTGTCCGTTTTTACATTTGGGTCAAAAAAAACTTTTCATCTCCTGAGCACAGAAATCCCTGACCCTGGCATCAGAAATTTCCTTCTCCAGACATCAAAAAAAGCTTGATTTTTAAAAACTAGAAAAAGAACCATATTTAAGCATGATATTTAACCCCGAAAGTCACTCTGGGGTCCATTTTTACATTTGGGTCAAAAAACGTTTTTCATCTCCTGAGCAAAGAAATCCCTGACCCCGGCATCAGAAATTTCCTTCTCCAGACATCAAAAAAAGCTTGATTTTTAAAATTAGAAAAAGTACCATATTTAAGCATGAAATTTAACCCTGAATGTCACTCTGGTATCCGTTTTTACATTTGGGTCAAAAAAAACTTTTCATCTCCTGACCACAGAAATCCCTGAAATCCCTGAAATCAGAAATTTCCTTCTCCAGACAACAAAAAAAAGCTCAATTTTTTAAAACTAGAAAAAGCACCATTTTTAAGCATAAAATTTAACCATGAATCTCACTCTGGCGTCCGTTTTTACATTTTAGTCAAAAAAAAAATTTCATCTCCTGAGCACAGAAATCCCTGACCCCGGCATCAGAAATTTCCTTCTCCAGACAAAAAAAAAAGCTCAATTATTAAAAACTAGAAAAAGCACCATTTTTAAGCATGATATTTAACCCCGAAAGTCACTCTGGCGTCCATTTTTACATTTAGGTGAAAAAAAACTTTTCATCTCCTGAGCACAGAAATCCCTGCCCGGCATCAGAAATTTCCTTCTCCAGACAACAAAAATGCTCAATTTTTAAAAATTAGAAAAACACCATTTTTAAGCATGAAATTTAACCTCGAATCTCAACTCTGGCGTCCGTTTTTACATTTGGGTCAAAAAAAACTTTTCATCTCCTGAGCACAGAAATCCCTGACCCCGGCATCAGAAATTTCCTTCTCCAGACAACAAAAAAAGCTCAATTATTAAAAACTAGAAAAAGCACCATTTTTAAGCGTGAAATTTAACCTCGAATCTCACTCTGGCGTCCATTTTTACATTTGGGTCAAAAAAAACTTTTCATCTCCCGAGCACAGAAATCCCTGACTCCTGCATCAGAAATTTCCTTCTCCAGACAACAAAAAAAGCTCAATTTTTAAAAACTAGAAAAACACCAGTTTTAAGCATGAAATTTAACCTCGAATCTCACTCTGGCGTCCATTTTTACATTTGGGTCAAAAAAACTTTTCATGTCCTGAGTACAGAAATCCCTAACCTCGGCATCAGAAATTTCCTTCTCCAGACAACAAAAAAAGCACCCATTTTTAGCCTGAAATTTTAACCTCGAATCTCACTCTGGCGTCCATTTTTCTCATTTGGGTCAAAAACGTATTTCATCTCCTGAGCAAAGAAATCCCTGACCCCAGCCTGAGAATTTCCTTCCTCCAGACTCGAAAAAAAGCTTGATTTTTAAAATTAGAAAAGTGCGTATTAAGCATGAAATTTAAACCCTGAAATGTCCACTCTGTTATCCGTTTTAACATTTGGGTCAAAAAAAAAAACTTTTCATCTCCTGAGCACAGACTCCCTGAAATCCTGAAATCAGAAATTTCCTTCTCCAGACAACAAAGAAAGCTCAATTTTTAAAAACTAGAAACAGCACCATTTTTAAGCATGAAATTTAACTTCGAATCTCACTCTGGCGTCCATTTTTACATTTGGGTCAAAAAAACTTTTCATGTCCTGAGCACAGAAATCCCTAACCTCGGCATCAGAAATTTGCTTCTCCAGACAACAAAAAAAGCTCAATTTTTAAAAATTAGAAAAAGCACCATTTTTAAGCATGAAATTTAACCTCGAATCTCACTCTGGCATCCATTTTTACATTTGGGTCAAAAAAAACTTTTCATCTCCTGAGCACAGAAATCCCTGACCACGGCATCAGAAATTTCCTTCTCCAGACAACAAAAAAAGCTCAATTTTTAAAAACTAGAAAAAGCACCATTTTTAAGCATGATATTTAACCCCGAAAGACACTCTGGCGTCCATTTTTACATTTCGGTCAAAAAACGTATTTCATCTCCTGAGCAAAGAAATCCCTGACCCCGGCATCAGAAATTTCCTTCTCCAGACATCAAAAAAAGCTTGATTTTTAAAAACTAGAAAAAGAACCATATTTAAGCATGATATTT
>JALGBA010003958.1:0-146428 GCA_023970755.1 Azemiops feae
TGCCAGAAATTGATATAGTCTCCTTATATCTCTCACTCTTCTAGGTATCTGTTTTAAGATAACTATTTCTTTCTCTTTGTAAACCATTGGCTTTCCTTTTACTCTTTGAAGTATTTCCATTCTAATCGTCTTCTTCAAAAATCTAACATGTGAACTCGAAAAGTTTCATCCATCTCAGATAACGCCTTCTGTTTGCTCACCTCCAACACTTCAGCCAGCAACTCTCTCATTTTGTCAGCAAGATCTTGCCCTTTCTCTTCTTCTATATTTTGAAATCTCAGGAAGTATTCAGTCTTCTCCATTTCTAAGGATATCACTGTTCCTTCAAGGCTCTTATCTGTCTGGATCAGTCTCTGGTCCATTTCCTCTACCCTTTTCTCAGTTTGTTCTCATTTTTCTTCTATCTTCTTGATTCTTTCTTCATTTTTAATCATTATTTGTTGAATATTTTCTACTTTGTCATCCACTTTTTGGATTCTTTCCTTCATCTCTTCATGTAGTTTAGTTATTGATTCCTGAATCGATTGGAACATCATTTATGTTTCCGCTTGCATTGCATTTTTCTTTCCTGTTGCAACATACTATCCAAAGATCTTTGACTGGCCGGACACGAAGCTGCTGATGATACTGCTGAGGAGGGGGCTGAAGTAGTTTTCTTCATCTTTGAATATTAACAAGTAGAATAAACAACAGTTTCACAACACATTCCCAGCTATTCCACAGTCCCCCACCCAATTGCCTCCCAGCTTCAATAAATTCAATAGGTTCAATAAATTCCTTACATTCACAATCTCACTACTAGATCCCTCTTTCACTCTTATTACAACCTCTGTCCAGAGAACCTATAGTATATTAATCCAAAAATTCTGTTCAATATAGTTCTACACCCTTCTTCTCTTCTTTATATTATGTAAAAATATTCTATGAAATTATTTATAGTCCACAAAGTCCCAACTATGTCTCTGAATATCTTTTGTAAAATGGACCAGTGTCCTTCATGACGAATATTATATCAAAATTTATTTGTAATCCACAAAGGCCCAGCTGTATCCCCAACAATCTTTCACCAAATAATCTAAGAGTTTTTCTATGGCTGTTCTAGTCTCTTCTTCTCTTCCTCTTTAGCAAATATCACATCAAAAATTATTTGTAATCCATCAAAGTTATTTATAATCCACCAAAGGCTGGCAAGGGGATTCTTCTATTCAAACTGAAAGTAAATTCCTGCTGTTTCTCAGCTTCAGCCTGCTTGATTGTTTATTATCTGTTAAAGCCCAAGAGCTGCTAGGTTTACACAATCATATTACTTCCACCCTCTGTTCCAGCTTTCCAGACTAAACAATTTGCAGGTACCAAAGTTTATTGTTTACAGCTTTCAGTCCAATCCACACTTCATGTTCAAGATCAGCCACTTTCACCTCTTATCTTTCTCTACCAGTAAGGGCCAGTAGATGGCGCACTTGTTCTATTTTCCTCTATTTTAGTCTCTTCTTATTTAGTTTTAAAGTTTTGAGCTTTCTTTTATAAAATATAAATTGTCCAGCTTCCTGTTCTTATTCCAATCGTTATTGAAAAAAGAAAAATTCAATCCCATTAATTAGTCTCTTCTCCGTTTTCTGATTTTACTTAAAGAGGAATAAATCTTTCTACATATTTCCAACCTGTTAATGACTTCACAGCCTAATCGCCGCCATGTCCAGATGTAGAAGATTTTCCCACTCTCAGCCAAGTCCAATGTTAAGGGAGAACAAAATCTTTTCTTAGCAGAGATCAGAAAAATCTCACCCAGAGCGAACACACCATTCTTCAATCTTCTTCTTGTATCTTTCCGGTCGGGCTGCCACGGCTTCCGACAGGCACATAATGGCCGTCTATCACTCCTTGCCGGTCTGAGAACTTCTCCTCTGCTCCCACAGGAAATTGTGATGTCCCTGCGGTCCGCAGAGTGTCTTCTCTTCTTCACCAACCCCTACAGGGTTGGCTAGGGTCTCTGCGGACCCCCAGGCAAGGGGATTTTGATTATTTTCACAGAGCCCTGTGAAGGCTTGTCATGTTGCCTTGGCACTGGCCACGCCCCCCATACAAGAAGTAGAACTGGAGCCGAATACCTGGGCAGACCATAGCCCCAAAAAAGTTAAATGGAAAGTACTAAATTGGAAGAAGAACAAGTAAAGGAGACAATGGTAATATGGGCTAAGAATTTTGGCTATACGATAGAATTAGGTAAATGGCAGAAACTGTGGGACAGAAACTATAAACTTACAATGTCAACAGTGTACAAAGAAAATCTTTATAAAATGTTCTACAGATGGCACATTTCACCTGCAAGATTAGCGAATATGTACAAAGATAAATCTGTTAAATGCTGGAAATTTAATCAAATACCAGGTTCGTATTATCACATGTGGTGGACATGTCCCAAAGCAAAAAAATATTGGAAGAAAATACACCTATGGTTGGAAGCAATGAAAAAAAACAACATATAGATTTAAAACCAGAGATATTCTTATTGGGCATGTTACCAGGGAACTATAATAAAGGTAATACTTACTTAGTTTTACATATATTAACAGCAGCTAGAATAGTATATGCACAATTTTGGAAAAATGAAGAAACCCCTATAGAGGAGAATATAATTTAAAAAATACTGGAATGTGCAGAAATGGATAGATTAACATTAAAGATTAAAGAAAAAGAAGAATCTGAATACTATATCACATAGGACTTATTTTACCAATGGTTGGCTGATAAAAACAGAGATTAGAAAGTTGGAAATATGAGAAAATGTGGATTATGTGAGGAAGATTTATAACGAATTAGTAAATACTTTGATTGTTATACAATTAATGTTATTGTGGGAAATAATATTTTTAACAATATGATTGCTACTACTTAGTATATGATTGTATTCTGATAAGATTATTGTGAATGTGATGATTTTTATATTCTAATACTTGTATACCTAGACAACACACTGTTCAATACAGAAATGGAATTTTCAAGATAATAATAATAATAAAAATAAATATACAATTGAATATCAACATCTTTGTTACATTTTTCTCATATCAATAATGTCAGTTTTAGATAACTTTTCTAACCAAAACATATCTTAATTGCATTTGTACTTAATATCCATATGTTCAATCAGTATCCTGTTTTCACTTTTTTTTAATTTCCCCTCAGTATTCAAAATGTCTCTATTGTTTATAATTTCAAAGTAAGTTATATTTGGGTAACCAAAAGCTTCCCTTATTCAAACTCTTGGCATTTTCCTGTTTCCCTTCTCATACCAAAATCTAATATTCTAATTACAAATCTTATCTTTCTAGTTATGATAATATTTCTATTTCTAGAAATTATCTATTCTCCACCATATTCAAACATCTAATTAATAATATAATATCCCATCTAATGGATCAAAACCTCTATTTTCTTCAGTCTTACTCTAGCTTTCTTCCTTTGCCAACTAACTTTCCAAGTCAATGCATTTGAATCATTAAGTAATTTTTCCTCTGTTTTTGTGTATGTTATTTGGAATAAGAAAGACCATTTGGTTAAAGTATTTTTGGAAGAACAAACCCATTGATATTCATTAAACAGCCTCCCTTCTTCTCCAATTCCCCACAGTTATCCTAACAGCTCTATCTTCCATTCAATCAGTTCTTCCTTTTCCTCAAATTCTTGATTGGTAAGATGTCTTTTCCATTTCCAATATTATCGCTCCGTCTTCTAATTCTTCAGTTGTCTGAATCTGTCGGTTAGTTCCTTCCTTTAGGTCCTCCATCTTTGGATCTGCTTCTTCCAGTTTTCCTTCTATTTTCTGAGTTGCTAGTTCCTTCTTTGTAGTTTGTAAATTTAGATTAGAAAATTGTTCTTTTATCTCCTTTGTGTTATTTCTAGTCTCATCACGAGCTAAAGCAATAGTCTCTTGTATTGATTTCAACATGGAGAGAATTTCTTTCTGATCTTCATCCATATTTTCTTGGTGGTATATCAAACTGAAGACTTTGGGGACAGGTGTTAGAGATGCTTTTTTACCATTTAAAGCTGAGTAAGGGACATCCATTTCATTTTTTGTAGGTGGTCTTTATAATAAAAATTGTTCATCAATCAAAGATTTGTAATCCAAAATATTCCATCATCTCAAGCAATGATGTGTGTTTCTCCTGCAGGGAAGTAGTTCCACAACACAGCTCTGAAAACAGTTAATATTTGTAGTTCAGGCAGGCCAGTTTCAAGGTAGTTCATTGTCTCTGCCACACCGATAAGCAGCCCAAAAGTTTTTTTTTTCCTTTTTTCTCAACTGCAGTCTTCAAAAGTGAAAGTTCCCAAGGTCAGCAAGACTCTTATCTAAATCTGGGCTTCAAGCCAAGTTTCCTTTAGGCATAACAAATTGTAGTGCCATAATTCGCCACTAGATGTCATTAGTGCCGTTTTCCAGCTTTTAAAATCCAAACTTATATTAAAGTTTTTCAAATCTTTTTTTTAAAAGTCTCAAAAGCACTTTTAGTCCCCAAATTTCAAAGCCATATGTGTACATTAATTCCAAATTAATCTTGTAATTTCCTGTTTCCCCCAAGTAATTAGTTCTCTGCTTTTCTTTTCCTGAGGGAATGGGGTGGAAATTCCCCTTCCCTCTCTCATCGGGGAGGGTGCTTTGGGCAGTTTTTTCAGGAACAAGTCTTAGAGTCATAAAGAGAGGATAGGATTCTCACCCTGTTTCATCCACGTTGCTGTAAGGTTGCTTGTTAGTGCTTATTGTCTTCTGTTGTCAGCAGCTTCTGACTGGTTACACAAATGTAGCCAGTCTTTCCCCCGCCAGTTTGGAGGGCTTCCTCAGATCAAACGGAAGGGCCGCCGCTCTCCTGCGATCAACGAGGGTTCTCCCCTTGCTTGTTGCCTCAACGGGGTGACTTTTGACCCTTTCCAGAGTCCCCAGCGGGGTGAAATTGAATGCGAAAGACAGAGCCCAGTCTTCCAGCACCTTTCTCGCCACGATGTCAAAACCGGTGGACAGGTGTCTTTATACAGGTAACAAGCTGCCATTAGGAGCACACCGTTTAAGAGAGTGCTCCTAATCACAGCTCATTACCTGTATAAAAGACACCTGAGAGCCAGAAATCTTGCTGATTGATAGGGGATCAAATACTTATTTCACTCATTAAAATGCAAAGCAATTTATAACTTTTTTGAAATGCGTTTTTCTGTTATTCTGTCTCTCACTGTTAAACTAAACTTACCATTACAATTATAGACTGATCATTTCTTAGTCATTGGGCAAATGTACAAAATCAGCAGGGAATCAATTATTTTTTCCCATCACTGTACTTACTCTTTCACATGACTATACATGTTCACAACGCCCACATTCTTTGATTTCTGGAAATCTCAAGGCCTGGGGTTGAGGTTCTTGTAGAGCCTTTGATGGTTTTTTTTTGCATATTGTTAAAATTTTTATGCAGTTTTTAATATATATTTTAAAACCATGTATTGGACTTATTGGATGCCCCCAGACTCACTTGGAGTTGGGCAGACATAATAAATCATATACATACACACCTACATACACGCATACATACATGAGACCCAGATAAAAGATAGAAGAGATTCTAACAATGCATTAAAGATTAAGTATGATGATAGGAGTTATGCTGAAAGATAGTGGAAAAGGAAAGAAAGATCATAAATGACTGGGAGTGAATGAGCTAATATTGAACAGAACATTACATTATTTATGAGTGGTACCCAAAATCATCTTCCTTACTTTAGCAAGATAGTCACTTTCACACAATTCTATTGATCCAGGTTGATGGGAAAAATATCTGTGTAATGTGGTGACAATTGCTTTGGATATTTGATTATATTTATTTGCTCTTTTTTTTGCTTGTTGTATAATATAGTGAGGAGTTTTTATAAAAAAAACTATTACTAATTACTCTACTCTGCCATTAAAAGTAGGCTTCTACTGTGCTTAAATATAAGCACATACTAAATAAGGATACTATTAAATTGCGACTTATTCTTTGTATTCTTTTTTTCCTTTCTCTTTGAATTGACTCTTCTGATTTTCAGAAGGAAGCACATTTCTTAGCCAAGATGAGAATGAAATGTGCTACATATGCAGAAATACTCTTTTATAAATCTGTAGCAGCTCAGTGCTTTTCTGTTTAGAATTTTTATTTTAGCAACCGTGGAAATAATCTTGTACCAAGGAGTTAACTTTCAGAAAAATTAATTGGATACTCAACTTTAGAAATATTTGGCTGTCATGAAAAGTTGAAAATCAGTGGAAGGCATTCAAAGCTGAAAATTAATGAAAGGATTGGTTTTTGTTCACATGTATACTTAATTACACAAAAGCATCGATGGGTTTTTCCAGATTATAAACAAGACCTTCTCATAGTGTGATATCCAGTTATTTTTGTTGTTTTTATAGACTGAATGAGCACAAGATAAACATTAGAGGAGTTTCCGGTGACGAAGCTGAAGAATAGACCCGGGGGAAAGATTCTCCTCTCCCCGGGTCCAATTTTTGCCTGCCGGTGGGTCCATTTGGACTGAAAGCCACCCCGGAGAGGTAGCCACCAAGGGGTGAAGTTTTGGGGACCGCAGGTCGGCGGTAGCCAGCTCGCTGGAGCCAAAGGAGCCCCCGGAATCGGCAGAAGGCAGACCGCATTTATGTGGTCCGCCATTGCCAGCTGATCGTCGGAGACGAAGAAGAAGCTTAGACTGACAGCAAACAGCTGAGCTGGGTGAGAATACTTTTCCTTTCTCATTGGAAGTGGATTGTTTGGCAAATAGCTCTTTTACAGCTTGAGAACGTGCCTTTTACTTTTAGGGAGGGGTGGATTTTTTTTTCTTTCCCCCCCCCTCCTGAACTTAAGCAGCGGTTTAAGCCTTTTGGCAAATCAAAAACTTTGTATGCTTTAAAGCTGTCTGAGGCTTAAGATAAATTTGGGAAGCTCCTGTTTTTATAGAGATTTTTGTCTTTGTTCTTTGTTGAAAAGCCATCGTAATCTTTACTTTTTAAACATGTTAATCTTTTACTTTCACTTTGACCATTTCCCCCCCCTTAAACGCACTGGGAATGGATACTTAGTGCCACCTTGTGGTTACACTGAGAACTATTTCACTTTCCCCTGACTGAAGCTTATTCAGATTAGAACTTTGGTTGTATGCCCAGACAGTGTTTATTTGAAAGTCCTTGAAACCTTGCTGGAGAAAAGACTTTCTCTTGGTCTACTTGGCTTTATAAGATAGACTATATTTACAAACAAATAGTATTTGGAGCCATCTGCCTCCCTGGATTATAAATACTGTGTCTTTTGGAATTATAACAAGCTGTCCTAGAAGAATTGAAAATTAAGAAACTTCCCAGAACAGATTTTGGTGGATTATAATTTTGATATTTTTACTTTTTCCTTTTTTCCCCTTTTTTCCTGTGTATTTTGGGGGCATTTTTCCCTCTTCCTTTTTTTTCTTTTTTCCCCGCTTCTTTTTTCCCTGTTGCTATTTTTATTTTTCCTTTTTATTTTTTTTCCAACTACTTTTATGGATTTTCCCTCCTAATAAACAGGAGCTTATTGGATTATAAAAGCTGGCCATTTGGCTACCTGGTGGATTACAATATAAGAAGTAAAGATAAAGATGAGCGCTTCAAATCTATTTAAACTTGGGAAAAAAGGATCTTCTGCCCCTGCCTCGACTTCTGCAAGTCCAGTATATCAGAAGTCAATTTCGACAATACTGCAGCAGGAAAAGATGGATGTCTACCAAAAAGATACTCAAGCAATTTTGCAAGCAATCGCAGCCCAGACGGCAACCTCGACAAAAAATCACGAAGAGTTGAAAAATGATCTCGACAAAATGAATAAAAAAATTACTAATATAGACTCCCAAATTGGAAAGTTTAACCAGATGATTACAGACAATCAGCAAAGAATTCAAAAAATGGAAGAGAAATCAGTTGAAGTTGACCAGAAATTAGAAACCTTAAAAGATGAAAATGAAAAATTGGCCCAAATAAATGGAGAATTGGAAGACTCGTTGGCGGTTATAGAAATGGAGTGGGACTCATATTTTTTAAGATTCCAAAATATAATAGAAGACAAGGAAGAGGATCTCTTGGATCTGATAACAGAGTTACTTGCAGATGTTCTAGGAATGGGGAAGACCCAAATGGAAGGAGAATTGGATCAGATCTATAGAGTCAATTCAAACTATGCTAGAAGAAATAAAGTGCCCAGGGAAGTCCATGTTAGATTTCTTGAAAGATCCATAAGAGATGACATTCTGAGAAAAGTAAGAGATCAACTGTTAAAATACAAAGAAAAAGAAATAGTAGTTCTCAAATAAATTCCTAGAAGGATAAGAGAGGCCCGAAGAGACTACCAATTTTTAACCAGGAAATTGGCTGAAAAAGGAGTGAACTTTAGATGGTTGATTCCAGAAGGGATCTTAATCTACTGGGACACGAAAAGATACAGACTGGACACACCACTTAAAGCAATGGATTTTTTTTTTGACCACAGAGCATTCTTGGAAAAAGGTGATCCTGAACCCAAGAAGCAAGAAGAAATGGTAGTTGAAGGTGCGGCTAAACAAACAGAGGAGGAAGAAGTCAAAAATACATATTCAGAAGAAGACTGAGAGACCAGAGACAGATAAGATTGACTAGAAGATTGAGACCTAGATATAATTGAAAGAGATGGAGGAGATTGGAATCATATCAATAAATATAAATGAACTAAACTCTCCTTTAAAAAGGAGAATTTTTTTTACAAGACTACAAAAACTAAAAATGGACATAATTTGCCTCCAAGAGACACACATTAAGAGACAACATTGCAAAATCCTAGAACAACCGAAAATCGGCAAACTTTATTTTACACTTGCATATCAAAAGAAGAGAGGAATAGCCCTTTATATTAAAGAAAAGATGAATCCCAAACAAATCTATGCAGATGAAAAGGGGAGAATACTAATGATGGAAATTATGGTGGATCAAAAACAGATATTGATGGTAGCAATATATGCACCTAATGATAAGCAAGAGCAATTTTATCAACAACTACACAAGAAAATACTGGACTTAAATTAACAAAATCTTTGTATAATGGGAGACTTTAATGCAATAGCAGATGCGACTTTGGATTATAAAAGTCATAAACAAGGGAGAAAAGGAGGACATATACTACCTAAAGCGTTTTCAAAAATGAAAGAAGAATTGTGTATTCAAGACATATGGAGAGAAACCCAGAAAAACTACAATATACATTCTATTCAAATAGACATAAATCATGGTCTAGAATTGATATGATATGGACATCTTTCGACTTGAAAATGATAATACAAGAGGTGGAGATAGAAACTAATGTTTGGGCAGATCACAACCCAATAAAAATGACCTGGAAAGGAACCAAGAAAAAACTAAGATGGTCTCTGAATAAATCTATATTGAAAGAAAAAGAATTCTTATAACTAGCAACAAAGGAAATGGAATTTTTTTTCAAAATAAACAAGAAAGAAGACACATCCCTTCAAAATGTATGGGACATGGCCAAAGCATACTTCAGAGGGCTGGCTATAACTTATGCTTCTAAAAAGAATAAAGAAAAGAAACGATTACAGTTAAAGCTGAGAGAAGAACTTAAAAAATTGGAACTAGAGTTACAAACAGACCCACAAAAGAAAGTCCTCAAGAAACAAATGGAGATAATAAAGCATAAATTAAACCTGGCTGAGACGGAAATAATGGCCCAACAGATTAAATGGACTACACAGAATTTCTTTGAAAACGCCAATAAGCCGGGGAGATGGCTAGCATATAGATTGAAGAAAGAAAAAGAAAAAAGAATGATAAATAAGCTACAAGATTCAAAAGGAGAATTACAGTTCCACAATGATGCAATGAAAAAAATCATTAAAGACTATTATGAGATACTTTATAAGGCAGAGGAAGTTCCTAAAGAAAAAATACAGTCGTACTTAAAAAAAACAGACTTGCCAAAAATCCCGGAGAATATTCGAAAAATACTAAAAGGAAAAATATTAATGATGGAGATTATAGAAGCCATAAAAAGGCAAAAAAAAAGATAAGACTCCGGGCCCAGATAGACTTCCCGCAGAATTTTATATAGCATTACAAGATGTATTAAGTCCGATGTTGAAAGAACTAACTGTGTAATGAAATCCTTTCGGAGACTAAAATACCAAAGTTGTGGACTGAAGCTAATATTACCTTAATACCCAAAGAAGATACTGATCTTACACAAATAAAAAACTATAGACCAATATCGCTATTAAATGTGGATTATAAAATCTTTGCTTCGATAATGGCAGAAAGAATTAAGAAATTCTTGACTGAATTTATACACACAGACCAAAATGACTTTCTACCTAAAAGACAGATAAAAAATAACTTAAGAATGATTTTGGATGTTTTAGAGTATTATGAAAACCATCCAGGGAAACAGATGGCATTAATATTTCTTGATGCACAAAAAGCGTTTGATAATCTGAACTGGCAATTTATGTTCCAGCAGTTGGTGGAAATGGACTTTGGGAAAAATTTCATAAATGCAATTCAAACAATCTATCATAAACAAACAGCTAGAATAATCTTAAATGGAGACTATACAGAAAATTTTGATATTAAAAAAGGTACAAGACAGGGATGTCCATTATCCCCATTGTTATTTATACTAACATTAGAAGTACTGACTAGAAAGATTAGACAAGATATAGAAATTAAAGGATTGGAGATAAAAGATCAAAAATATAAATTACAAGCTTTTGTGGATGAGCCACTTGAAACAACTACTAAATTGCTGGAGAGAATAGAAAAGTTTGGAGAAGTGGCAGGTTTGAAAATAAATAAAGAAAAGACTAAAGTATTAACAAAGAACTTAACAGATAAACAGAACAGTCAACTTACAAAAAAGACAAATCTGCAAATAGTTAAAAAAGTTAAGTACTTAGGATCTACCTAACAGCAAGATGTGCAACACTAAAAGAAGACAACTATCAAAGATTGTTAAAACAAATAAAAATGGACTTGAAAAAGTGGGAAAATCTTCAATTGTCATTGTTAGGAAGAATAGCTACAGTGAAAATGAATATCTTACTGAAAATACTCTTCTTATTCCAAACGACCCCTGTAAAACTGGGAAAGGTCTTTTTTGATGACCTAAACACAACAATATTGAGATTTATTTGGCAAGGGAAAAAAGCACGAATTAAAGTGAAAATGCTACAAGAAGCCAAAGATAGTGGAGGATTTGGACTCCCGGACTGGAGACTATATTATCAAGCAGCTATTTTACCATGGCTTAAAGAATGGATAACGTTGAGAAATAAAAGACTATTGTACCTAGAGGGGCATGACCTACAAATTGGTTGGCATGCCTTCCTATGGTACGGGAAGAATAAAACACAGAGATACTTTCAAAACCACTCTATAAGGAATGCACTTCTTTTAGAATGGGAAAGAATAAAGGAGAAAATTTATATCAAGCTACCTGAATGGCTTTCAACAATGGAAGCTTTTGCCTACCCAAATTTAATTAACTATGACAAAGTCGTGACTTATAAAGATATCTTGGATAACAAAGGAAAATTGAAAGACAGACAAGATTTACAATGACAAGGTGGCATGGTGGCCATATTTGCAAATTCAAACGAGATATGAAAAAGATGTAAAGATAACGGGATTTTATAAAGAACAGACAGAATTTGATCAAATATTGTTAAAAACAGATGAAAACTTGATTAAGAAATTCTATAGATTTCTGCTAAATTTAAAGATGGAAGAAGAACAAGTAAAAGAAACAATGATAGCATGGGCAAAAAACTTTGGATATTCTATAGATTTGGAAGACTGGCAAAAATTATGGGATGGAAATATCAAATTGACTAAAGCAGTCTCATATAAAGAAAATTTGTATAAAATGTTTTACAGATGGCATATGACACCAGTAAGATTAGCGAAAATGTTTAAAAATACTTCCAATAATTGCTGGAAATGCAAACAAAGGCCAGGTACCTATTATCATATCTGGTGGACAGCCCCAAAGCAAAAACGTTTTGGGTTAAGATACATACATGGTTGGAAAAAATGATTAAAAGAAAGATAGAATTTAAACCAGAACTGTTTTCGTTAGGAATATTAGGACTTAATTATGAGAAGGAGAATGAATATTTAATATTGCATATACTGACAGCAGCAAGAATAGCATTTGCCCAATATTGGAAAAATGAAAACTTACCAACTGAAGAGGTTTTAATTAAGAAAATCTTAGAATGTGCAGAAATGGATAGATTGACCCTAGAGATTAAAGAGAAAGAAGATTCAGTTTACTTTAGAACATGGGATAATTTTTACCAATGGTTAGGAAAACGAAGTAGTGAGAAATGAAAGTGATATGTTATTTTGAATATATATTAGTAAGAAGAATGATATGTATTAACTAACTGATACCGTTTATGATTATTGTTTATTACATTTATTACAGTTACTTATTATTATATCAACTATTGTTAACTGAACATATGTACCCGGACAAGAGACTGTTTGCTAAAGATTGTAAATGTTATTGGGGGATAACCCCAATGTTGATCCCAACCCCTTCCCAATCCTAATCCTGATCCCAACCCCACCCTAAACCTTAATCCCCATCCCGATCCTATCCTATTCCCAACCCTATAAAACTCAATAAAATCTTTTAAAAAAAAGATAAACATTAGAGAGAGAGATAGCAAATAACAAATAAACAAAAATTGTTTGGGAAATAGATCTTGCTTTAACAAAATATTGCAAGGCTATATTTGTTACCTGGATTATTATTAATTATTATTATTATTATTATTATTATTATTATTATTATAGTTTACATTTATTACAAATGTTTTTATGCTATTTCAAGCAATTGAATCTAAGTAGTTTGCAAAGCAAACATGTAGCATTGCTAGAAAGCATAATAATATAATTGTGCAAATATATTCAGAATAAACTCATAAATACAAAATAACTATGCCATCATTCATTCCAATGCTTCCTCTATTTGTCAATCTTCAAATGCTCTTTTAAAAACTAATTCTTACGCCTTATAAATATAAAAGTGAAAGTGCATATTTAATTTCTAAAAGTAAGTTATTCTATAAAAGAGGAGCTCCTACAAACAATAAACAGAGTGAATTACGAATTAAAGTAAATGAGAGCAGATATGATATTGTTGCCATTATGGAAACATGGTGGGATGAAACCCACAAATGGGATTTAAATTATTTAAAAGAAACAGACCAAATAAAAGAGGAGGTGGAGTTGCACTATAAGAAATAACTACATCTCTACAGAAATAGAGCACAACAATGATGAAAGCTGTCTTGAATGCATTTGGGTCAATATAAAAGGGGGGGAAAAGTGATATTGCCATAGGTATATACTACAGGCCACCCAACCAAACACAGGAAATAGAAACTTTTTGCTAGTCAATTAACTAAGGTATGTAGGAAGCACAGTACAATAGTAATGGGGGACTTTAACTACCCTGACATCAACTGGGAGACAAACTTTGCACCAAATGGAAGATCAAACAGATTCCTGACAAACCTAGCAGACAACTTTGTCTCCCAAAAAGTAGAGAATAGAACTAGGGGATCAGCCATATTGGACTTAATTCTCACTAACAGAGATGAAATAATAAAAGATGTCGAAGCTACAGGAACCTTGCGGGGGAGAGTGATCATGTAATATTGGAATTCAACATTATGCAAATACAACAATAGAACATAGTCAAACTTGGACTTTAAGAGAGCTAATTTCAATAACTTAGAGCAAACATGGGAAGGATTCCATAGATGAGAATCCTCAAGGGGAAAACAACTCAAGAAGCTTGGGAAATTTTGAAAAGTGAAATTATAGAAGCACAGTACAATACAATGAAGGAGAAAAATAGCAGCTCCCAAAAGAAACCAGCATGGCTGCATAAAGAACTCTGATAAATTAAAAGACAAAAAGGATAAGTATAAAAAGTGGAAAGAGGGGCACATAACTAAGGCAGAATATCAGCAGATAGCCTGAGCTTGCAAAGATGAAGTGAGGAAAGCTAAGGATAAAAATGAACTAAAGTGTGCGACAAAAGTCAAAAATAACAACAAAAAAAGCTTCTTTCAATATTTAAAAAAACGAGAAAAAAGTCAAGGAAATTATTGGTCCATTAATGGGAGAAAATGGCAAGAAAGTAACAAGCAACAGGGAGAAAGCAGAACTGCTTAACTTGTTTTTTGCATCCGTCTTTACACAAAAGGAAAAAATAGTCTACTCTAACCTATTAAAAACAGTACCGTAAAAAACAGATTAGGAATACAAGTTAAAATAGGCAAGAAAATGGTGAGCACCTGTCCACCCTAGACGAGTTCAAATCACCAGGACCAGATGGATTACACCCCAAGGTTCTGAAGGAACTGGCAAACGTGATCTCAGAACCAGTGAACTATATCTTTCAAAGATCCTGGAGCATCGGGGAATTACCAGAAAACTGGAAAAGAGCTGATGTAGTTCCCATCTTCAAAAAAAGGGAAAAAAATGGATCCAGGAAACTACAGACCTATCAGCTTGACCTCAATGCCTGGGAAGATTCTAGAAAAGATCATCAAGCAACAAATCAGTGAACACCTAGAGGCAAAGTCATAACCAAAAGCATGGGCTTGTTAAAAACAGATCATGCCAGACAAATCTTATTGCATTCTTTGACAAGGTGACAAAATTAGTGGACCAGAGGAATGCTGTGGATATAATTTACTTGGATTTCAGTAAGGCATTTGATAAAGTAGACCACAGCCTACTACTTAATAAGATAGAAAAATGTGGGTTAGACAGCATCACCACCAGATGGATTTGTAACAGTTTGACCAACCGCACTCAATGTGTAGTCCTCAATGAAACGGCATCTTCATGGAACGGCATCTACTGTTTTAGGCCCAGTACTCTTCAACATCTTCATCAATGATTTGGATGAGGGCATAGATGGGGAACTCATCAAATATGCAGATGACATTAAGCTGGCAGGAATAGCCAACCCTCCAGAAGATAGGCTTAAGATAGAGAAGGATCTTGACATACTTGAACATTGGGCGCTATCTAACAAAATGAAATTTAATGGTGAAAAAAGTAAGGTTCTACACTTAGGAAAGAAAAACCAAATGCACAGCTACAGTACAGGTGGTACCTCACTCAATAGTAGTAACTGTGAGAGGATCTTGGAGTCCTAGTGGACAATCACTTAAATATGAGCCAGCACTGTGCTGCAGCTGCCAAAAAAGCAAACACAGTTCTAGGCTGCATTAACAAAAGAATAGAATCAAGATCATGTGAAGTGTTAATACCACACTTGCATCCAGTTTTGGTCACCACAATTTAAAAAAGATGTTGAGCCTCTAGAACAGGGGTGTGAAACTCGATTTTATTGAAGGCCACATCAGCATTGTGGTTGCCCTGGGGGTGTGTGGATGGGCATGGATGGGGTGCACGTGGATGGGGTGGGTGTGGTGAGGTTGACATCGCTCGCATTGGGGGGCATCTGTGGGGGCCCGGGCAGGGTGAGAGGGCTTCAGGGGTCTCCAGTAGAGGGGATCGGGTCCAGAGCAAGCGCCAGGTCTGATCCACCAGAGGAGCCTCCCCGACTCTCTCAGGCCAGGCAGAGGGCACCTGGATGGCAGCGTGGGCTGCCTGGGGCTCTGAGTGGCAGGCGGCCGGCTTGGCTCGAGCTCCTAGGGTGCTCACTAGAGGATGAGTTGGACAGCGGGGGCCAAGTGCACAGGGGGCCAAGTGGCGTCAGCCCCGCCCCACCGCCTGCCTTGCCTCACTGGCTCACGCACAAGTGGCGAGCATGCAGGGCCGATGGTATCTGGACTGAAGACCACCAAGGTCCCTTCCAGCTCTATTCTGATTGATTAAACCATATACAAATGATGAGTGAAACTGAATGGGTAAGGACCATATAGTGAAAATTCTACCCACTCTATCCACTTGCCACTGCTTGCTCCTTTCTACAGCAGCCACCCCTAGCCCACACACCACAGCAGCCACTTGCACAGTTTTCCATCCTCCGGAGATCCCAACCCACACCCATGCCTTGTGTGCCTTCCCACCTTTGGAAACAACCATCTCCAGCCTGGCTGTGCTTGTGCTGGGCTGCAGTAACTACTCGTGTACCTTCTTGCTCGCACATATTTATGTATTTATTAAATTTCTATGCTACACATCTCGCTATTTAAGGCACTTCCTATGCCTGGCCTTGCTTGTGTCACAGCAGCTGCTTACCTTCCCATCAGTCTGCTTGTGAGCTACTCAGGATTTGCAACTTCCTGCCAGCTTTCCCTTTGATAAAGATAAAGATAAAGATAAATAACCTTTATTGTCATTTTTATATTGTGGGCACAATGGCACACATAAAAAATGAAATTTAGTTGCCCGCTCTCAAAGTGAAACATATACATGACACACACCTAAACATACTATGTACAACATATATATAGCACCCACATCCCTTACATATACATAGCAAATAAATATAAATACTGTCCATCTTGAATATATAACGCAATGAGGAAGTTGAGAGTTGCGCGCCAAGGTTAATGCTGTATGGAATGAAACTATGGCTGAATCTGGATGGTTCTGCTACGGATACACGAAGCCTCCTCCCAGAAGGTAACAAGGAAAACAGGTGTGAAGAGGATGTGTAGTGTCCCAGAAAATCTTGCGGGCCCTGCTCAAGCAACGCTTCTGTGCTATGTCCTGGATGGTAGGGAGGGAACTGCCAATGATCTTTTCGGCCATCCTCACCACTCTCTGCACCGCCTTCCTGTCTGAAGCAGTGATGCCTCTAAACCAGACTGTGATGCTGTATGACAGGATGCTCTCGATTGTCCCCCTGTAGAAAGTGGTCAGGGCAGGGGAAGGAAGATGTGCTTTTCTCATGCGGCGCAGAAAATGCAGGCGCTGCTGTGCCCGCTTCACCAATTTCTCACTGTTTAGCGACCAAGTCAGCTAAAGTCAGACATTGCTTGTTAGAAACTGGCAGGAAGTAACTAGGAGGTCCTTACTTAACAACCCATAATCCTTGCTTAATGAAGACAATGGAATTGTCAGAATTGCTGTCGCTAAGTAATATGGTCACGTGATGTGTTTTACAAAAGCATCACATAGTGATGGAAATTCCAGTCCCAACTGCCATCATAACTTGAGGACTACCTGTATTGAGACTAGCTATAATATCAGAATATTGCATTTCTTATTATGTTGTACTTCTTCCTGTTATTTATTGTTCAGTGAATTAGAGAAATGTCACATTGAGCTGCCTATGAGTATTATGTACCTATTGTGGACTTAAAATATTTTTTATCCCTTACCCTAGTAACAATTTTGCTTCAGTATCTCCTTCAAATTGACTATAGTTCATGGAAAACATTTGAAAGCACATTACATGAAAGAGTAGTTTTAGCATTTACACTGTTTCATAAGTCAATAATTCAAATTATGATTTTTTTTGAGCAAACAATACCGTCCAAGCTCATACAATACTGAACACTAATACACTGAATTGTCGCTAAAATGATTAAAATTATCAAACTAGTGTTCAGTTTAATGGGTGGAAATGTGAACCATGATGTCCCAACTCTAAAAGTGATAATAACAGAGAATTCATAGCATAATAGTACAATTTAATTAGCTATAAACCTCATATTTTGATGTCCATTAACTGGGCAAAACAGTACATCATAGGGGAACAACTCAAATGGGCTAATTTACCGAATGTGTCCAAGGGTATGAAATTTGGGGAAATTATGTCTATGTTAAGGCTGACTCGGATTCTACCGCACCTGAAATTCTTCTTGCATCTTGACAACCGAAACAGAAGGGAGGGGATGGAATTCTTGGGGGAGTTGTGCGGGACTGAGGGATTCAAGCGAACCTGCTGAGCCGGAGAAAGTCCCTACACTTCAAGGTAATGAGAACTTTTCGAATGGTGCAGATTGTTTCTCAAAACACAAAGAATGCATTGGATTGGTGAACAATGGACAGTGGGGGGCCTAACTGGGAAAAGGGGAATTTATCTATGCTGCTTTCCAGGGGAACCTTTAGAATTGACTTGGCTTCTTCTGTGCCTATATGGATCTATAGGCATATAGGCAAAGTTATACTCTTGGAAAAATTATGTCCCAGGAGTTTCTTTTGCTGCATATGCTAATGGGATGGTTGACAGGCTGCTTTGTTGCTACTGGGCTGCTGCTGCACTGCTGGGCTGCAGTTGCATGATCTTCATTTTCAACATTGTAACAGTTTCCCAGTCAGCCTCACAATCCCTCACTCCCTTGCCTACCCAGCAGCAGCAACTTATCTGCTTGGTGGGACGGGAAGGGGTAAAAGGAGGAACAGTGAAGTATGAACGCCTATGCATCCTTCCCAGCCCATGCTGCCTGACCTGTCCCACTCTCCCAGCCCTTCCTTGATCTGCCTTCCTGCTTGCTTTTCCCAATTCAGGCACCTCACATGAACTTCCACATAATCTCCTGAGCAGCACTGCCCTACCATGTACCTTCTGACCCATGTGGCACCTCTTACACACAGTTCTGACCCAAATCACATGCTTGGTAATATGTGCAAGTAGAGTATGTTTACTGTGCCACTCTACTTGTTATAGCAATATCCCCCAAAATCCACCAAGTCACAAACTTTTTTCCCAAGCAGTTCAGTAAGACCAAGCACACAGACACGAAGCTGAAACAGTAAGTTTTCAAACAAACACACCCCACAATGAAACTTCCTGAAGAAAAGAAAACCTGAATCCAGTTCCAAATGCAAGATCAAGTCCAGGAAAAGCTATCAAGACAAACCCAAGGATCAAGCACTAAATCAGGATGCAGGGATCACTGAGTCAAAGACAACATGAAAATGAATGGTTGTCTTCACCAATGACTCCCTCCCACGTGCCTGACTAAATAATCCACAACCTGATATTTCTCATTAGGAGAGGCAAGGCTGCTTCCTCACAAACAGCCTCACTGATCTCCTCTGAGTTTCCCTCTCTCTGCTCTTTATATCTGCGGATCAGGTGGGAGTGGCAGCTGTTCCTCATCAGAGGCAGCCTGTTGCTGATATAGAGGCAGCAGCAGTGCCTCTCCTTCCTCTTCTTACCGTACGTGGGCAGCTGACAATCTGGTTGATCGTGCGCCTGATGGACCCAGGACTATGTTCCCCTTCAACCCCAGGCTCTCTGGGCATTCCTGGGGACCCTGGATCTCCATGTCTGATGGCCCTGGTTCTGGTTCATCCTCCTTCTCCGAGTCAGAAACCAATTGGGCCATTCCAATACCCCATGTACCTTTCCTGACCCACATTCCTGGCTCATTATGCACCTCCACACATCATTCCAACCCTCTTCATTTTCACAGACTTACCTGAACTACATAGCACCTCTTGCACACTGCCAGCATCTTTCCCAACCCATGCCACCCATGACTGGCCCATCTCTCACACAGCCCTGAGATCCCCATGCATTCTTCTTGACCCATACCATCATCTACTTATTACACTCCATTGACTTTCATGGATCTTTCTTAATTTGTGCATTGCCCATGTCCTATCCAACCCAGACAACACCTCTCATGCATCATTCCCAACTTATGCCACCAACCTGCATGCCCTGCCTGACCCATGTGATATCTCTGGTGCACACCACTACTATTCCCAAGCCATGTGGCACCTCTTATGCATTCCCTAATATGCACCCCAATATGCACATGAAGATGGCAGGAAGGTTGGAAGTTGCTCCCAGTGCCACTGCTTTTTTGTCCACCTGTGGTCATTCTGTTTCTCTGTTTAGGTAAGGAAATATCTCTGAAATGATGTTCCAACAAGGCACGGATTGCCTAGTACAAATTAAATCCTAGGCAGCGTAGCAGGTGATAGCAACTAAAAGCAACTGGCTGATCTCAAAAGAAGCTAATCTTGAGTTAATCTAATTAATACTTAAAACACAACCTGCAAAGGCAAGAGTTTAATATTCAAAGTATAAATAAATAAACATCTCAATAGAAGAAAATATATGATATGTATTGTTGCCAAGAAAACACTGTTTTGACTCATTGCTACAGTCAGATGAGGATAAAACTAGATGCTATATACCAGGAATAATGATTTGGTAACAGCCAATTTCTTTCAAATTTTCAAAAACAAATATGATAAAAGAAAAGTGAGGAAGAATTATGTTAATATTATATTCCTAAGCCCTGTTCCCAGCTAGTGAAGGCTGAAAGAATATGGAGAAGACAAGAAAAAGTTGAGGCAAAAAGATTTAATATACCAAAGATAAAAAGGCAACTACATAGCTGCTTCTGTACTAGAAAAAGGTGCAAGGTATTATAAGAACACAATTCTTCTATAAATATCCAGGCTTACTTTTACTGCCTTTATCAAAGCTGTCCTTCAGAAATATATACTTTAATACTAACTTAATGTCACAAGAGCAAATTCTTGACCAAAAAAGGTTCATTCATTCTATCTGGGATAGTTATGACTTGCCCTGAGTGCACAACTTTGGGACGAATAATGTACATATGAAATTGTGAGGGAAAAGGGATTTATCAGCCTAGACAGGCATCAACCTAGACATCTGTCACAGCTAGATTGGCCTCCAATCCAAAAACAAATTATCTTTCTCTTTTCCATGCAAGCCTGTACAAATGTAATAAATCTCATAAGCTTCAGTTGAGATGATATTTTAGCTAATGTAAAATGCAATTTTACCACTGTAACGTATTGTAAAGTACTTCTGGCTGTGGTACATAAAGATATTTTTACACTAAGGAAATAAGGTATGTGAAATGGGCAGCTATATAAACTGAACAAACAAAAAATACTGTAAGATGGCCTGGGATTCTTTTTCCACCAATCCTTTCTCTCCCAAAATTTCCTCATATCATATATTAGCAACATCTTTATGGATACAGTACTTTTGTTTGCTTTCTTAACAATACTTTTGAACTGCATATTCATGAATTCAGATCATACAAAAGCTGGACAGTTACAATGTTCATTTGGAATGGTTTTGTATAGATTCTAAATACAGTTAAAAGATGTAGTATAAAAGTTCACACAATTGTTAAACATGCACGTTTCCTTGGCCTGGTCCCATAGAGTGGGATTCTGCCAACACAAATTTAGGAAGGACTTTTGCAATCAAAATACTCATTGTTCCAGGATTTCATAAGCTCTTTAGTGTTGAAAAGCTGTGATTTGTGGCCTTTTTGAAGACTGCTCTTGCTTTATATTCTTTATATCAACAGAAATTATCCCCCAGAGAGCTGGAATTGAACCTCTCATGTATCACAATCAATGTTCAACACAGTTGGTAAAGATGTTATTTTTTTCAGTGAACTACTCGTTAACTAATGTGATGGCACACTTCCCCAAAAGCAGATAGTTCACTGTTAAATAATTACTTTTAGAAAACAGCATTGTACTGAATGCTTATTTAAACACACTGTCTAGCTATATTCTTTTTCTTGGAACTACAGCTATGATTACCGGAAAAAAATCCAAAAGTTTTTCTGTAGCATCATTAAACAGTGTGTTTTAGAAAGCTCATAATTAATGGAGGAGAGGGGTTAGCACCATAAATTAGGCAAAGCAGAAGACTATAGTGCATTATAGCAATTCAAGCTTTGATCTCCACTATTTGTTTCCTCGCATAATGAAGACAGCACAAAATATCACCCCAAATCACACTACCTGTAAGATCTACGAGGTCCAGCCCATGATGTTTGATTTTCATAAAAACAGATGTAATTTTTTTCTTCAGAATCTTACCTTTTTCTTTTATACCATTAGTTCCATTAAAGTGTTGTGACACTTTTCAAATGATAAATGTTCCAATTACTTTTAATGGCCAAATTACCATAGTACAAAAGAGGACAAAAAGCACAATGGCCTAGATACTTAACACTATTTGTGATCTTCTCTAGAAATTGATGTACATGCTATTTTGGGATTGAAAATTCATGAAGTTCTACTTACTCCTCATTTATACTATCCTTCAGGAAAAGAAAATATCAGTGACAAACTATAGATGAATCTACAAGCAAAACATTAAGAGTACAGACTACTGCTTATTTAGGAGCAATTGAAAGATATTATTTTGATTATTTTAAACAGATTCTGTGGAGATTCAGCATGTTTTACATGCAGATTTCAGGGTAGGTCACTTGTTCTTCAAATTAAAAAGGATCAAGTACCAGGTGATAGGAATGAATGTACACTTGCCATAAACTTGATACGTTTAAAAATAAAGCAAGAAACAAACACACTTGAACGAGCAAGTTAATCAGCACTTGCTGGATAGACTTATATCCTGAATTAGTATAAAGTAAGTTATTAATGTTTTTTTATTTATATAGTCTTCATATACAGATTGAGCCTTTTTCTCTAAGTTTGTGTTTAAGATGTGTGATATGAAAATGTATTCAACACTGTTTTGTGACTGAAGAAGCAGCTTTTCATAAAACACACTCTAGGAGCAGTACCTACACAAGTGATAGAAGTAAAAGAAAGGTCTTCAAAATTTAATATTGAAAGAGAAATTTAAAATTGAATTTGCTGCAATGGAAATTTACTGAGTGGAGAAGCTATGATGGGAAACAGGAAAGGTTAACATAAAGAAAGGATGTAAAAGAAATATGTAGGCAAAAATAGCTGGGCCTTAGAGTGGGAAAGGAAGAAGATAACATTTGTAAGAGGAAATGGCTAGCCAGGAAAGACACGTTGAATTGAAAAATAGGAAAGAACCTATTGTTCGAAAAGGAGGACATAAATAACCAGAGTTCAAAATAACCATTTAAATGTCTAAATTTTCTTATTATTATTGTATATGTGAATATGATTTAGTATGTAGCAGGAAATATGTAGGAGGCGGTCGGAAAGAGTGTAACCTCATACTACCTCAGCCAATGGGGAACGAGGAGGGATGTGCGGCCGGGACTAGGGTTGTATAAAGAAGGGGATATTTTGGGTTGAAACTTTGGAGAGAACCAAGCTTTGATAGCTTCTCTCCCCGCTTATTGCAATAAATGAAACAAAAGGCCTTCACTGTGTCTTGGCTGGTTATTGGTCAGGCGAGCTTGCCTCTGGTCACGAAGGAAAGTAGCCAGGAGCACATAACAGCCTTGGGGGCTCCTCCGGGATTTGCATCCGTTCCATCTTTGGCAGCCGGGGATATTCGAAAGGGGAGTGCGCACCTGGGTAAGTTTTTCCCAGCCCTAAAGGTCGGATTGCCCCTGCTCAAACAAAGAGGAATTGGAAATCCTGAGACAAAAAGCCAGGACCCAGTGAAAACCTAAGGGAAAGTCGGCCGACTTAAGGAAGGACTTCAACTCAGCCTGACAGGTAAGATACCAGAGGGGTATCTATATATCAGAGGGGTATTAATGGGCAATAAGAGTTTGAAGAGGAGGGACGCCTCCCCGGCCAGTGTGCCGGCCAATAAGGAAAAAGAGGAAAGGTATTTACATTCTGGAATGAACCCCCTTAGGGAGATGGGAATCCCTTAGGGAGAATGTTGAAGTATTTTAAGTCAATGCTTTAAACAAGGCATTTGGACAGAGGAAGGATGATACATTACAGAATATATCTGGCCTAAGTACATGTTTGGCCACCCAATAAATTAGATTGGGCTTCTCAGCTTGGTTTAGAGCGGTGGGGAATGGATAGGCAGTGGTTAAGGTCTCCCATTACATTTCTATCAGAAACACTCCTTGCATTTCCCCACTACCTGGAGAACAAGCTACAAGTTGCCCCAAGAGAGTAAAAGTGGAAATTTAAAGGAACACAAACCTCCAAAGGTCTGGAAATGATGTTTAAGGGTCTGTGTGTTTGGGTGTTTGTGTTGACTCATTTCTAAAAACCTGGGGGAGGGGGGGAGAGACCCTCTAACAGTAATATACAAAACAACAAGGCCTTATTCCAAAAGGAAATTTGGGAAATGGAGCTCATTGGCTTAAAAAGCTCCTTGAAAATAATAATGATTGTTTTGCCTGGGGTGAAGCATTTGGAATTTTTTTGTGTCTGGTGTAAATGGAAGAAAGGGTGAAGAAGGCTAGTTTCTTAGTAATTAGAAGGACAGTAGAAGGTGTTAAAAGAATGGAAATAATCAGATGGAAGAGAGGGGGAGAGAGAGAAAGAAAGGAGCTGTGTGAAGTTTTATGCCTGGCCAGGTTGAAAGGCGAGAACTCTGATCTGCTATTTTGTGTGAAAGAGCTAAGTAGAAAGCTATGTATTTCTTGAGGTTCCTATAGTTTGGAAGGTGACAAGAGAGAGGAAAACCCCTCTCCAAGGGGGGGGGGAATTGTCCCCCTAACAGCTTTTGAAATCAGGCAATTTAGGAAAGAATTGCCCAAACTAATAGAAGATCCTATTGAAGTAGGAAAACAGGGTAGAAATGTTTTTAGGACCAATGGAATATTCATGGGGAGAAATGCAACCCATTTTTAAACATGTTTACACCAGAGGAGAATGGGATGATTAGGTGAGCAGTTAGGGAACAGTGTAAGAAAAAGTTTTCACAAAAGAATGAACAGGCTGAGATCCCTGTTGCAGATCCAAAGTGGGATGGTAACACGAGTGCAGAGAGGAATGCTATGGCTGATTATAAGGAATAGAAGGTATTTAAATATGCAGTGCCTCAGAGTCTTAACATTCAGAAGGCACTGTGATTAGAACAAGGAAAGGAGGAAGCATGACTGAATGGTTAGAAAGATTAAAAAGCCAACTTCAAAAGTATGGACATTTGGATCCTGGTAATCCAGGACATCAAATGATGATTGAAATATCAATTTGTATGGAAGCATGGGAAGATATTAGGGTAAAAATGCAGAAATTACACACATTGGAAACTAAAACAACAGAAGATTTATTACCAGTAAGAGAGGCTCAGAAAGTATATGGGAAGAGAGAAAAGGAGAGAGATAAACGTAAGATAAGATAAAAATGATGGCTCAATTGATGCAAACAGGCCAGCAAAGAGGATAGGGAAGAGTAATCAGGAAATCGGTAAGGGGTCTTGGGAGAGGTCTATGCTGGGGGTGAGGACAGCCAGTTGGCACCAGGGGATATAAACCCCTAGGAGAAAATTTCCCCAGTCCCTAAATAAATAAATAAATGTGCCTTTTGTAAGGAGGAAGGACACTGGGAAAATGAGTGCCCTAAGAGGAAGGAGGGGGAAGAACTAGCAAATTTGGTGAATTTTGAGGATTAGGGGTATCAGGGGACTAATCTGTTTTCTGGTCCAGCTTTTTAGGAACCTCTGATAAACCTTAAAAGTTTGGACCCCTGGAGGAGGAAGGGGTGTACTCGGTGGATTCCGGAGCCACCAGATTTACCCTGAACTTTATACCTCCAGGAATGCAAATTGGGAAAGGGAAGATTAAGGATCAGGGAACTGAGGACATGTAGTAGAAGCAACGATATTTAAATCTGCTATGGTCCAGACAGTAGCAAAAGGACCTGGACTTTATATTGGTAAAAGGAACTGCAATTTGGTCAGGAGGTACTTAATTGGTAAATTGGGGATTGTTATTATGGGGAATGAAAGAGAAATAATTGTAAATATTATGGCCTTGAGTGAGGAAGCTCAAGGAAAAGTGGACCCCCCTTATATGGGCCCAAGAGGGCAATAGAAGAGGGGTACACATGGATCCTTTAAAGGTGACTTTAAAGAACCCTGGTGAAGTAATTCACCAGAAACAGTATATAACATTACATTGGAAGGAAGAATGGGTTTAAAGCCCATGGTGGAAGGGCTGCTGAAGGAGGGTAAAATTTTTGAGCAGTCCTTTTAAATATGTTTAGTTTGTTACTTTTTTAACCCAAGAATTTCTGCCTTGGAAAAGTAAGAGATGCAGAAAAAAGAAAGAAAAAAAAAAGGGGGGGGGAGGCAGTTTCTGTCTGCATGTTTGTTTGTTTGTTTTTTTAAAGAACAGAAATTGGGTAAAGTTTCCTGACTGTAAGAATAATTAATCAGTGGGATAATTGTCTCCAGAAACTGTGGATGCTTCATTATTAGAGGTTTTTGGGAGGAGGTTAGAAATTGATAGGGTCTGAAATGGATAGAGTTTCTTGTTTCAGTAAGGGGTTGGACTAGAGGACCTCTAATGTCCCATTCAACTCTGATATTTTGTTTTTGTATGTGTGGTATGTTTCAGTGGTTTTCCTTTGCATCTTAGTTTGGATTTATCCTTAATAATGCATTTATAATGTATTCTTGTCAAAGGAACAATCCTATGATGTTTTATTTAACATCTGATAAATATGTGTCTTTGGGACTCCTTGCTACTGCAAAAGAGATGATTAATTGCTACATACTGTGTGTGTTCGATTTGTTTTCCTTTTCCTTGGAGCCAAGGAGGGGAAGGGAAATCTTTATAGAAAACCAATTTGGTTTCAGGGTTATAGCCACAGGCTGCAAGGCTGGATTTGAGTTCAAATCCTGCTTTGGCCATGAGGGATGGCTGAGTGTTTTGGGGCTGGTTTATTTTTGTTCAGCCCTAGGAGGGAGATTTTGGCAAGCCACTTCTGTAAATGTTATGGCAATTTTCCTCCTGAGGGCTGTTTCAAGCAAAAGTTTTGTATAAATTTTTACTCTGTCTGGTTTGGTGAGTGGGAGAAGGGGGAGACAATCTTTTGTCTTCTTAGCAACCCTGTTGTTCTTTGATGTGCTGCCACAAGAGTGATTTGAATATTATCTGCCTGAGACAAAAGGCATTCCAGAAATGTTGGCCCAATGCTGATTGGTGAGCCTATGTGCTTTACCTTTTAAAATCCTGAATGTGTTATTTACAATAAGTTTATTGAGTTATATTTTTGTAACATGGTATTTAATTAGGATGAAAGGGGGAGGAGAAAGGAAAATGTGACAATTTTTGATAGAGCTTCCATGGACAACTATAGTCTATCTGACACAGGACAAATGATTTTTTTTCTTTCCTCCATTTTTAAGCTGTGGAAGCAAATACGTTCTTATGTAGCTTCCCAGTTTTGTAAGATCTTATTCTGGGAATTATAAAGAAATGGGAAAGCAACTTTTTGGCAGAAGAAAGGATTGAGAGTGTCTAGCAAATAAAGCCCAATTGGTATGAAAGGAGGTAAAATATCTAGGATATATTATAGTTGAAGGGGAAAGGAAAATAGATAGTAAAAGGATTGAGGCTATAGTAGATTCATAATTACCAAACAACAAAAATGGTCTTAAGGGAATTCTGTGGTTATCACAAGATACTGCAAGAATGGTGATCCAAAAACTATATGAGGGGAGTCATTGGGGAATTAAAGCATAGAAATGTTTTTGAAATTCTGTGTTACCCTTGGAATTTATGGGATAGCCCAAAGGGCTACAGAGGGATGTTTGATATGTAAAAGGGTTAAGGCTCCCAAAGGAGGGAGACAGATAGCTAAATGTGGAACACGTACTGGGGTCTCTGTCTTCTCTTTGACAGGAAGGCTTGGTGGCGCAAACAGCTCCTTTGGAATTTCCAGTCCATAAGATCCAGCCGGGACAGTGGGTGCTGATTCGTAAATGGAAGGAGGAACTTCTACAACCAAAGAAGGGAAGTTCCTTATATTGAATCTGCTGTCTGGAGGGCTGAGAAGGGTTGGACTCACTACACACGAGCAAAGGTGGTGACTGGACCTGAAAGAGGTTGGACGGTAATTCCAGGACAAGGACTGAAAGCCACGCTTAAAAGGACTTGAATGGGTAGTGGATCAGAACCCCTACCTATTTTGAATATCTCTATTAGAATTTCAGGTGACCCCAGACGAAGAACAAAGATGTTGGTGGTGACTCATGAGAGAAATAAAAGTGGTTTTGTTACAAATAAAAATGAATAACTAAGACAGAAGTCATACCATTAGAAACTGAAAATGTAGAATTGTAAATTGTAAGAATTAGGTGGTAAATGGATATCTTTTGTTATTGTCACTGTGATTGCTGTAGCTGTTATTGTTGTGATTATGGACCAATTTGTGGGTGTGAAATACTGTGTAATAATCATGAGGGGTGGATTCTAATTCTAATATTACTGAAGACAATACAACAGAGCAGCCTGGGAAATAAAGGTAAAAATTTGTTTGTGGAATTTAAAGGTAGATGACAATCACGAAGCAGTAATGGATATTGCAAAAGGAATCAGGAAAGTGGCTAAAGCTCCTGAACAAAAGTATGAAAATATGTGGAGCGATTGGGGTTGGTTAACTAATTGGTTTCCCAACACTGAATGGTTAAGACAAATGTTTCTTGGCCTAAATTTTTTAGTGGTTATAGGACTTATGTGTTGTGCATGTCTGCAATGTATTCCTTTATATGCATCTACTTTAACCAAAGCTGTAGGAAAAGCTTTAGGAAAGCCTTAGGAAAAGAAGTTATACAGTTAATGGTTATAAGATTTTCTAAGCATGATAATGAAGACCTTTCAGTGTAATAAAAATAAAAAGGGGGGATTTGATAGAAGTAAAAGAAAGGTCTTCAAAATTTAATATTGAAAGAGAAATTTAAAATTGAATTTGCTGCAATGGAAATTTACTGAGTGGAGAAGCTATGATGGGAAACAGGAAAGGTTAACATAAAGAAAGGATGTAAAAGAAATATGTAGGCAAAAATAGCTGGGCCTTAGAGTGGGAAAGGAAGAAGATAACATTTGTAAGAGGAAATGGCTAGCCAGGAAAGACACGTTGAATTGAAAAATAGGAAAGAACCTATTGTTCGAAAAGGAGGACATAAATAACCAGAGTTCAAAATAACCATTTAAATGTCTAAATTTTCTTATTATTATTGTATATGTGAATATGATTTAATATGTTATCAGGAAATGTGTAGGAGGCGGACGGAAAGAGTGTAACCTCATACTACCTCAGCCAATGGGGAACGAGGAGGGATGTGCGGCCGGGACTAGGGTTGTATAAAGAAGGGAATATTTTGGGCTGAAACTTTGGAGAGAACCAAGCTTTGATAGCTTCTCTCCCCGCTTATTGCAATAAACGAAACAAAAGGCCTTCACTGTGTCTTGGCTGGTTATTGGTCAGGCGAGCTTGCCTCTGGTCACGAAGGAAAGTAGCCAGGAGCACATAACACAAGCAACATTCATATCAACAAAATAAGAACATATATGTATAACTAATATCAACAGATAATTTATTATATGCACGTATCTTTCCTTTTTAAAAAAAAATTGGAGATAAATTGCATTAACACATGTACTTCTCATGGCTTTAGAATTTGCAGGTTGTTAGTATCTACTATTCAAATATTTTAGATTTTTTAAAAATGTAAGTTTGTGGAGCACATTATTGTCATTACTGTATGTCATTATTGTAAGTTTAAACATGAATTCAATCTGTTAAATTATTTTAAGTCAAAGGACATTCTTTGTTTAAGAATTCCAATATATGCTGTAACTTGTTTTCAATCTTATTAGAATCTCATTTTAGAGCAAAGCTGCCTTATAATAATATGGGAGCACATCTATACTTTTTTATCGTCCTAAACAGCGAGAGTGTTTGGTGAAAAGGAATTAGTTGCTCCTGATATTTCAAGTACAACTCCTGATTAAAAGTAACATGCCTCACAAAATATTATCAAGGATTCTGGTTTATATGCAATAGTGTTGAAGTTATCATTCTGCATTTTCATTAAAAATGTCTTTTTTATATGTAAATAATTTAGACATAAACTGCTTTAGTATTTTGGCTAACACTACCATTTTAGAAGGTTCTCAGTAAGAAACACTTTACCCATACTGTATTTGTTACAGTTTTGACATCAGACTAATTTAAATCAAGGGAATATATAAATTTTAATTACTTCTTAAACAGAACTACCAACGACTCAACTGGAAAAAACAAATAAATCGTGTTACAGGTGATCTCAAGTTATGACAGTAATTAGGACCATAAAAGTCTGACATCATGTGACTACATTGCTTAGTGATAGCAATCCCTTTGTTCTTAATCAAACCCTATCAGTCACTAGGCCAGGACCCAACCTGATCCAAGTCATTCCCAGCTTGCTCCCTTCCAGCCCCAAGCCTCCCTAAGGTAAGGAACTGCCTCCTTTTCAACTCCCCCCACCCACCTATCTCTCCCATCTCTGTCCTTTTTATTCCTCTGCACAATGTAACTCTTGGCCACAGTGACACTTGCACTAAAGTAGAGGTCTGGGCCTTCAGCAGTGTCAGCCAATCATCCCGGTCGGTGCCTCTACTTCAACCTCAGTGCTGCTGCAGGAGCGCTGCTGTGCAGGGCAATCAAAAGAACAGAGATGGGGAAGATAGGTAGGTGAGGGGACTTAAAATGTCCTGCAATTTTAAGTGTGGGTTACAAAACCCGGAATTTTGATCACAGGACAGTAGGATTGCTGCAACACCTGGACATAAGCACCATTTGTTGAGCATCACCCATACTTTGAATTGTTGCTAAATGAATGATCATTAAGCAAGAACTACCTGTATTTATACCATTCTACTGCAAACCTGTATCTTTGTATTCATTCCAGATAGAATTTGGAAATATTCGATTTACCCTTGGAACATCTTCCCTTTTGAAATTCAGCAGGCTTCTCCACCCTCCAAGCCTTCCAAAGAGCACTAAAAACTGGCTTTTCCCCCAAGCACTGGGATAGGACGAGATGGGTAAGATGATTTTATAAGGGATTGTATGTTGGAAGCTTAACTTTGGTGTCAGGCATTTTTTATGTTTCTGGTTTTAATATATTTATGTATTATGTTGTTTTATTATTGATATTGATATTGTTTTAATTGTTCATTGGGAAGCATCCAAAGTTCAATATAAGATGGATGGGTATATAAATGTTTTAAATTAAGATCAATGCCGAAAGCAACCCTAAGGTTGATGGAACACAGATCAGTATATATACCATTAGAAATTAAATGTGTTAATTATGCTGGATGCATACATTTCAGTCAAAGCTTTGCCATTATAATTTTAAAAAAGACTACCTAATAAACAAAAACAGCTGATGTTCATGCCACAAAGGCCAGCTAAAGAAGTGCAAAAAGGTAAGCATGCACTATTTTAGTTCAAAAAGGCACAAGTGAGATTTTATCCAACTACAATACATGGACAAATCATCAAATTTGCCAAGTTTCAGTATAACTGATACCAAAATTAAAAGCCCTTTTACCTTTACCAGCAATCAAAAATATTATTAGTAAGGCTGTTTTGGTTTGGAAAAAGGTTTTTAAAATATACATCTGAAAAGTTTTGCAGGACTCAAAGAAGCAGGACTAAGTAAACAAAAAAGCAAACATTCTGACATTGACTATTAGTTTCACATAATTTATTTCTGAAGCTTAAAACATCTACATGTATTGTTTTTTAGAAATAAGTTCTGGTGAACTCAAGAGCATAGCACTGGACTACAAGTGTGCAAGGCAGCACACAAATGCACCACCTGCTGGACTACAAGTTCCTGGTATGTATGGTAAGGAAGCAGGTTGACTGGTTTAAATAAGATACAATGCAAAGCCCTCTGGGTAAGATTTTCTTTTCTGCCCACGTTTTAATTTTTGCTCTGTGTTGAAATAGGGAGGCTCAGGTTCAAGTCCATCTTTAGAATGATGATTTTGCAGTCACTAATTCACAGCCCAACCTAACTACATGATTTGGGGTGGAGATAATAGGGGAGGAAATATTAAATTCATAACACCTTACAGGTGCAAAACAAACTGCTAAAGATAGAAGTATCCCATTATATTTCTAGCACATTCCCACGGATCAAAAATAGCCTCCAAAGGATAGCAATTATTAAACTGCATATATCTTTCTATAGGGATATATTTAGAAATACTAAAAGAAAATCTTTTATGAATCTGTATGTCATTGTTTCAGATTGAAGCACCTGACAGAAGATCCTGTGTTAAAACATGCCACTTATTCCCATAATCTGGGATAAGAGGCATCCTACACCTGCCCTTCAAACTACAATATTACGGCTTTTCCACAGCCTTTTCAACCTTCCGCACTCATTAGAAGGTTGCTAAGGGTAAAGTCCCCCTTCATACAACATCAGTAAAAGCATTTAAGTAGGCAATGTCCGGTTGCCTCAAGAAACGCCACCCGCCCGCTGCCACTGCTGGGCGGCTCCTTGCCCACCAACCGCCCCATGGCAAAGGGGAGCTCCCAGCTCGTAGCAGAGCCCCTCCAAAGCCACCACTGTCCTTTCGAGGCCTCACCAACGCCACAGGCCGCAGCCTGGGCAACAGAACGAACACCAACCAAAGCCGCCAGCGCCACCGCCCCCTCTCGGCCGGACCCAGATCGAAAGAGAGCTTCGGCCCGACACCCAGGCAACCGGCGGAGTGGGCCGTCGGCCGGTGCGCGGAGCCGCACACCACCTTTCCCCGCGCAGGCACCCCCCCCCATCCCTTTCGCGGTAGCCACTTACCCGAATCTTCTCCCCCGGGCTGGGCTCTTCGGCCCGGGGGGAAAGCGAAGACCAGAGCAGCAGCAGCCCCAGGAAGGAACCGACCAGGAGGACGGCGCGCAAGAGGAAGCCCAGCTTCAGCCGCATCTTCAGCGCCGGCCACACCGGCTTGCCCAGCCGCCGCCGCCGCCACCGGGATCCCGCTCTCGCCCCCCTCCCGGCGACTGCTGTTGCTGCTCTTCACTTGCGCGCCGAGCTTTGCGTGGTTCCCCTTCCTTCCTCTTTTAGCTGCTGCTTTTCCCTCACAGGCAGGCGCCTGGCGCCCAGCCCCGCTTTGCTCTCGCTCGCCTCCCCTGCAGCTTCGTTTCTCCTCCTCCTCTTCCTCCTCCTCCCTCGGCCTTCCTCAATTTTCTCCAATTGTTACCGCCTCTCCTTCTCGGCCTCTTGCTGCGCGCCCGCTCCCTCCCTGTAAAATCACAAACTTTTTTTTGCTCCTCTTCCCTAATACCCTGTGCCTGTTTGTTTTTTCCCTGGTTCTCTTTGAATATTCTGTTATGTCTCGTTCCTTCTGCTTTCCTTGCTAATCTTTCGGCCAGCTTGTTGAAGCTAAGCAGGAAGTTACCTCCAGAGCAAGGCTCCACGTGGCTCTTTAGAGCCCGCGGGCTTGATTTGGATTGACACTAGAGAACTCGAGGTTGCCTCCTATCCCCCTTTTTTTTTCTTTGACACGTCGCCTTGAGGTGGATTCAACTGTAAACCTGACAAAAGTTGGGTAAATACCGGACTCTTTCTCCCAGCTCTGGTGAGGTAGGAAGAAGGATTAGCACATTTGCCAATTCTTTCAGAGCTGGCCTTTGTCTTTGTTTGGACTGACACGGGAGAAAATTCGATCAAAAAGAAACGTTGCGCCCGAGAACTACATCATAAAAAGGATTCTTAATGTCGGTGGTTCTCAAGCATTACTACACAAGTTAAAAATAATATCCTAGAAGGTTATTTGAGTAAAGGATGAGGAGAGGAAAGTGAATGTTACCGAAAGAAAGGAGCAGCTAATGGTTCGCCGTGGTTCTTAACGGTAGCAGCTCAAGGGCATTCTGCCTCAGAAAACGAAATGCTGTGTGGAATTATTTAAATAAGCCCCAAAGGATTATTCTAGAAGGAATTGTACTCACTTCTGGATATGAGTATCCTAGTTGTCCTCTCTTGGTCAGATTCTGCTCTGGTAACTCAGGATTCTAGGTTGTCTTTCAAGCCTGCAAAACGAAAGGCCAAATCAAGTAAATCGTGTTGATCACTTCCTGAGGAGAGAGGAGGACTGCAATAGAAAGTGTTTGATCTTCAGAATTTTAAATATCTACTTAGACCCACTGACCTTTTAGAATAAGAGTGAAATCTGGAACTAAAAAGTATCAAGGAAAATTCTGGCAAATTAGTTCCCCCTCTTTGTTCCCTCATTTTGGGGGGCTGTTGGGGGACTTGGATATGTTTTTTGGGCAAGCCCTTAGAATAATTGTTAGCTGCTATTGAAAGTGCCTTTTCTGTCTTTTTGTTACATTATTCATTGCTTTGCCTTTTATTTTAAAAACATGGATGTTTCTGTAATATATTTAGTAGTTCATATGTGTCAAGGGCATAGCCATCCTATACAGAAGAACAGAGAGCCTCGAATGACTTTACATTTGTTTTTGATGTTTTTTAAAAAATAAAGCTGTTATGATCTACCAATTCCTCTTTACATATCCCATTTAAATACTAGAGAGCTTTTCTTAAAAAAAGGGTAAGAGGCAACCACCTAACAAGTTACTTTCGAACATTTATTTATTCATTCAATTTACACAGTTATCTATTTCCAATACATGACACTGGAGACCCAGAAATGCTTACTTATAAGATAAAGACACAAACTAATACTTTATTCAGCAACTGAGATAAAAACCAACAACAATTAACAATTAACCACGATAAGGGTTCAATCATATACCTGGGGCCCAGACTTGGTAACAAGACCATGTCTTCAAGACCTTATGAAATGCCTCAGGATTGCAGCAAATCTAATCTCCCCGGGGATAATATTCCAGAGGATGGGCATCACAATAAAAAAGGGTCTCTTCCTGAGTCACACCAAATAACACACTGCAATGCACAGGATCTAGAGCATGCCTTTTCTGCAAGATCTAATGGACAAGCTGCAAAAAATCCAATGTACTTGATAACGAAAATCTCATATTGACACAACGTTTATTCTACCTCTAAAATAAAGGATGAAGAACAATATGTATCATAAGTTAAAATTACATGGATATTGGCAACAGGTTCAATGTAATATATCCTCAGAGCAAAATGTTAATTTGCTTCTACAGGTAGTCTTCGACTTATCCATTCTTTTAGTGACCATTTGAAGTTACAACAGCACTGAAAAAAGTATCTTAGGATCATTTTTCACACAACCATTGCAGCATCCCCACAGTCATGTGATCAAAATTCAGACACTTGGCAACTGGCATGTATTTATGATGATGCAATGTCCCAGGGTCATGTGATCACCTTTTGCGACCTGACAAGCAAAATCAATGGGGAAGGGAGAATTTTTTAACAACCATTTTACTAACTTAACAATTGCAGTTATTTACTTAAGAACTATGGCAAGAAAGGTCATAAAATGGGACAAAACTCAACAATTATCTTGTTTAGCAACAGAAATTTTGGGCTGAATTATGGTCATAAATCAAGGACTAACTATATCTTGTTAAGCTTTGTCAGCAAAATAGGCAGTTTCTTCTGGGCACAAAAAATGCTATGTGGAATAACCTTCATGAAAGGTTCATGCTGATTGTAAAGTTCTCCATAAATAAAATATCTTCACTACAATTGATTTTTGTTTGTTTTTCTTTGCTTTGTTGTTAGCTTCCTGAGTCTCAATGCTCAAATTGGGTAGTCATATTAAGCCCATAAATAAATAAAATAAAGCAAAAAGGTACAACAGGTTTTTCAAGAGCTAAACTAAATGGCATCTCACTAACAATACAAAGAATTACTAGGCACTTAATAAAATTATACATCTCTATTATGACCTGATTCAAAAATAATGCCTGGTGGTGCCCATAATCTTAAGCACTCTTCCATCATGTAAACCCAAGAAAACTAATATGACTTGCTTAAAATCAGATGTGTCTTAATAGAAAACTATATATAAAATTATTTTAATACTGTTTTTCACACTATAATTGTGATTGTAACCCATAGCTGTTGAATATGCATATAATTATGGCCTCATCTCTTGAAATACTATGTACAGAAGCTCACATACAACTTTTGAGGAGCAGATACAATATTATATAATTTTTGTTATTTATGTATTTTTATTTAAAATCTAAATAAAACTTAAACTTGCATTACAAATTAATGGAGTGATGAATTCATATATCTTAGTGGTAATTTTGCGCTGTTACTGGGGTTTGTAATATAGATTCGGCTGTGAAGGTAGAAAATATGCAGCAGATTAATTTACTAAAGACATTTTGGATGCTTTAGTTTCTGTAAATGCTTTTGCTTTGGAAATTCACAGTTTCTCAGCACCAAAACCTCTAAACTGTATTGCTTCCACAATGATTACATTGTATTAGAGAGATACTAAACTAAAAATCTTAATTCTCTGATCCATTGGCTACCTGTTTGAACAACTGCAGTATTATCATTTCTCAATATTTAAAAAATTGAACTGGTCTGTTCTACCTTTGTTCCAAGGCCATTCCCACATACTTTTACAGGTATATATGTATGGATATAAGAACTGTGTAACTAAAACAAAATAGGGAAACTTGAATGAAACCTATTAGCCTAATTCAAACAATGAATCAGCAAGGCTTAAGCATAACCTTTTAAAACACATTGCATGAAGACAGTATTATTATTTCAGTTCACATCAGATTTTCATCATGGGTATCCTTGCATTTATTCATGTCACTTTAATGTTTGCAATAGGTGTTTAACTTTTAACAGAAAATTGAGACACAAAGCATCATACAAACCATGAGACAGAAATTTGATGCTAGACAAGATTGGTACAAAGACTGGTTGAATATCAAGTTGGACTGGTTTATGCAGACTTAAAGAAGACTTATTGCAGGAAAAAAATAGCTCTTATGTTTCTTTTCTCCTTGCTACTATAAAAACAATTGCTTAAATCATAAACTTTATACTAAAATATTTACAGTTTTTGTTGCCTAGTTGGGATGTCATGGTCATTTCCAGTTGCTAATAAAATTGATAGTCACAGAAGATCTAGTAATCCATTGTGAATCAACAGTCATGGTAAACATAAACGACTCTTACCCAAAACATGTTCTGAAAAAGTGATTCAAATATTGAAATTGTAATATTGTGTGTGTGTTTATGTTTTTAAAAAATTGAAATATGGGTCATGACTGTTTGGTGTTGCTGGGAGCTATGGTTCATCTATAGTTAAAAGATCACAAACTGAGCACTTATGCATGGATATATTTACATCTGTGCATCTTGCTACATATAATATTTGAATTTGGAATCTAAACAATAGAGCAGATCTATCCTTTCAATCTTAAGATAATTGCTTCAAGATAATGCTTCACTAACTAAGGTTAGCTTTGGAACACAGTCATTCTTTCTACCCCAAAATTTCATTTTCCTCCAGATAGGAACTTTGTTTCCAATTCATCTTTTCATGAACCCAAGCAAGGTAAAAAAAATTCTGCAGTAAATTAGTTTATTCTTTAGAATTCATTTTACTTAAGTCACTTGTTCTGTGTATTTTTATTTTAAGTGTATTTATTTCACATAAAACCATATCTAATAATATTAAGATTTCTGAAATTACAAGTCATGACACTGTTTGATAATATTGTAAGAATGCAATTGTCATCAGTATAACAAGTGCCAGGATAAGAACACATGTATTGCATGCAGAATTCTGGCATCTCTTACTATGGAGAACTGCTGCTAATGGGTTAGATCAGATGTGCAAAAACCACTGCATACATCTGTTTTTGAAAATCTCTTAGATCCTTACCATCACCAATTTTATATATTGGGGCAAATCTGTGTGAGATTTTAAGAACAAAATAAAGTCTTGCATAAATATAAAAGGTCCATTTCATTCTTTAACTCCCCTCCTCTTCTCCAAGGCCTGTGTGGTGTTCTATGTGGAAGAGGTATATTCCTGGAAAGGATGAGTGAAGAACGTCAGGAGTGTACGCCAAGAGTATGTATTCACAGCAGGGTTACTTAAGAGGATAACTAAGAAAAAGAAAATGATGATAGAATAAATCAATCCGGAGTTCTCACTCAAGACACAAATGACCAGGTTCAAATTAACCTACTTTGGACATATTATGCAAAGACCTAGCTCTCAAGAAGGCTTTAATGCTGGGAAAGATGAAAGGAAAGAAAGTGGATGACCAACAGCAAGATTGATAGACTTAAGTTACAGCAACAATGAGTCTACCATTGGAAGACTTGAACAGTTAATGGCAGATCACCATGGAGAAAATCTGTATGTGTGGTTACTAAAGTTGCCAACAACCTGATGGTATTTAATCAATAAATCAACATCTCTTAAAATATACAGTCTCCATCATTCTCCTGCTCCCATCTACTTTTGAAGTATGTCTTTTCACATCCAGTGCAAAGCCTGCTCCATCCTCAAACCATCAGAAGCTGGACTAGGTGGGCAATAGTTTGATTCTCTAAAAGAAAACCTCTATATTTCCAGAACATTTTTTGTTGATATAAATAACATCATCTGGCTCAGAATGAAGCTTCTTATGTTAATGATGTAAATAGCAAAAATGCTCAGAACAGAATAGAAAAATTCTGAAGCCAATATTTCTTTCTTTTCTCTTGATTTTTTGCCCAAAACTATTTAGCAAATAGCATATTACAATGGTAGCATAAGTCTGAATTTAATTTGTTTTAACATAACACAAGTGAGCAATTGCCAACTTTTAGATCTGTTTTTCTGTGCTGCTGATTTTGCTATTTTTCTCTCTAACAATTAGCATCATCCACCTTTCATTATTTATTATTGTTTCTCTTGCTTTGACATAGGCATTAGACTAATTTCAACATGCTGAGGAATAAAAAAAAGTTTGTCTGGTTTTCATTTTAGCTTCTATTATTCTAATGATGGCATCTTTTGTTCAGATAATATAATTTGCACTTCAATGCTGCCTTCCATTTGCAGAGTTGAAATAAGTTCTGTAAATCTTAATGAATTCAGTGTCAAGAGCGGAGAATAAAATGCTATTTTCTTCATTTTACATAGAGGAAAAATACTGACACACAAAGAGTTCTCCTAGTAGAGCACATGTATGACTGTAGTAAAGTAAGAATAATAAATTACATGATACATAGTCCTTTTCTGCACTTAGCTCTATAGCTATGGCAATTTATTAAAATAAGATAACCTTTATTGTCATTTTTTACTGTGGGCACACTGGCACACATTAAAAATGAAATTCTGTTGTCCTCAATAGTGTACACATACATAACACATAAATAAAAATGCTATATACAACATATGTATATACCTACACCCTTACATATAAATACATATAAATATTAATCACTGTCCATCTTAACCTGTAGATTTTTAGGGGAATTCTGTCTTTCACCAGCTTCCATAGCATGAAGTAGGAGTACTTAGTCTACTTCATACAAACATATTATGTTTATGCTATATACATGCCAGATTCTTATTTTTTAGTGGTTCTGTCATTTATCTTGCGCCCAATCATTTTTTCCATCTCCTCTTTTAAATCACATTTTTACTGACCAAAAAGGTATGTGTATGTTCAGATAGATACTCTTCAAGGGAACACATGTTTTCTCCCTATACCTGTTTCCTCCCAAAGAGCTATGCAACATACTTGGTAAAGGACATAGATAGTCACATTGATGACAAAATATGCCAGGAACATTGTTATGTCCTGGGACTGCTGAATGACTCAGCAGGCTCAGGAGGCTGCAGAAGGCCCAGGCAATCCACGTGGTTGCCTGGGACCAGACAGGCTGTCTCCAGCCTTGTGCAGCATGCCTATCCGGTGCCAGTGGTGAGCCACATTTTGGCCTCCCTCAAGGGGGGGCGGATCTTTGCAAAGCTGGATTTGGCTCAGGCCTATCAACAGTTACCTGTTGATGAGGCAACGGCTGAGGCCCAAACAATTGTGACGCACCGGGGAGCCTTTAAGGTAAAAAGGCTGCAGTTTGGGGTTAATGTAGCCCCTGGCATATTCCAAAGTGTGATGGAGCGAACGCTCTGTGGTATTCTGGGGATCTGTCCCTATTTTGATGACATCCTCATCGCTGGGGAGTCATCTGTGAACTTAGCTGAAAGACTAAGAACTGTTTTGCTGCATTTCCGCCAAGCAGGGCTGAAGCTGAAGCAAAACAAGTGTAACATTGGAGTCACCTCCACTGAGTTCTTGGGATTCCGTATCGATGCTGAAGGCATCCATCCTTCGGAATCCAAGCTTCAAGTGATTCAGCAGGCCCCAAGCCCCCAGTCGAAGAGTGAGCTTCAAGCCTTCCTAGGGCTGTTAAATTTTTACCATTCATTCCTTCCCCACAAGGCTGCAGTGGCTGAGCCGTTACACTGGCTCTTGGACAAACAGGCTCCATGGAAATGGATGGAGGTCCATGAAAGGAGTTTCACAGAGGTCAAGGCCTTGCTCTCTTCAAATGCGGTATTAGCCCATTTTAATGAGCAAATGCCTGTGTGAATAGTCTGTGATGCATCCCCTTTTGGGGTTGGGGCTGTGCTGAGCCATCTCAAGGCTGATGGGACACAAGTCCCTGTGGCCTACTACTCTAGGACTCTCTCATCTGCAGAGCGTAATTATGCACAGATTGATAGGGAAGCTTTGGCAATTGTGGCTGGAATAAAGAAATTCCACGATTTCTTGTATGGCCGCCATTTCACGGTTTACACAGACCATAAACCTTTGCTGGGTTTGTTTACAACAACAAAACAAACCCCACACATTATATCTCCTAGAATGCTGAGATGGTCAATTTTCTTGTCAGCATATGACTACACCCTTGTTCACAAACCAGGTAAAGAAATGGGCCATGCAGATGGTCTCAGCAGATTACCTCTACAGCAGATAGAGGCAGATCCTGCTCCTGCTCTTCACATTCTTTCCATTCAGGAATTGCCTGAATCTCCCCTCAATGCTAGGGACGTGGCTGCAGAAACTGCCACTGATCACACGCTTACATGCGTGCTGACGGTGTTGTCAGGATGGCATTGACACATATCCGGGTGCAGAATTCCAAGGGTTCTGGCAAAGGAAGCACGAGCTTTCTACTTTCAAGGGGTGTCTCCTGTGGGGTAGCCGGGTAGTCATCCCGGCTGCATTGAGGACTAGAGTCTTGCTCTCTGTGCATGAGGGACATCCGGGAATAGTCCGGATGAAGGTGCTAGCATGTAGCCACCTCTGGTGGCCTGGGCTCGATAAAGAGATCGAGGCCCAGGTGCATGGGTGCCAAGTCTGCCAACAGTCAAGGCCAGAAATGCCCCAGGCCCCTGTACATGGGTGGGAGGAGACACATACACCATGGTCGAGGGTACACATCGACTACGCTGGGCCCTTTCAGGGGCAATTCTTCCTTCTCCTCATGGACAGCCATTCCAAGTGGCTAGAGGTTGTTCCTGTTTCCTCCACTACTACTGCCAGGACCATCCAGGTGCTGAGAGGCATCTTCACCTCACATGGTCTTCCAGATGTCCTTGTCTCAGACAACGGACCCCAATTCACATCTTCTGAGTTTCAGGGTTTCCTTCAAGCCAACATGATCCGGCATGCCACATCTGCACCGTTTCATCCAGCTTCCAACGGCCAAGCTGAGCGTATGGTGCATATTACCAAAGATGCTTTAAAGAGAATCACTCATGGAAACTGGCATCACAGGTTAGGTGACTTTCTTCTTTGTCACTGCACTACACCTTGCACTGCCACTGGGAAAAGCCCAGCTGAACTCCGCTGGGGTTGCAGACTCATCACTAAGCTGGACAGGTTGCACCCTGACCGGGTTGCTTCACAGGTGTCACAACCGTGGGCACCTAGGAGACTACAGGTGGGCGATCCGGTCTGGGCAAGGAACTATGGACCTGGACATCTCTGGGTGACAGCAGTGGTATGCAAGGTCTCTGGGCCACTGTCATACGAAGTGGCCTTGGATGATGGTCGTGTGATCAGACGTCACATTGACCAACTGTGCTGGAGGTTGTCCAGCCACTCTTCCGCCCCTGGCTCTGCTCTGGGGGGGGGAGGAGGACCACAATTACGATTGTGGACCACAGTCTCTCCGCCAAGGTGGACCTTCAAATGTTCCTGCACATGTTCCTGAAGGGGTTTTTGCTATGGAGGCGGCTCCTGACTCTGGCACAGGCACCGGGTCGTTGGGACATGGCAGTCAATCAGTTCCTCAGGCCACTCCAGCTGCTGGTCTTGGGCTTGAAGGGCAGTGTTCCCAAGAGGGGTCCATTGTGGATTTGGGGAATTCCACCCCACGACTGGACTTGGGAAATTCCACCCCACCAAGGAACTCTGGTTTGGGTTTAGCGGATCCAGCCAGTCAGCAATCTGGAGGGTTGCCTGGGTCTTGGGGGCATTAAAGTCCTGGCTTGCCTAGCCCAACAGGCGAGGTGGCATGCCAGGCACCAATGCTGGCTCCAAGAAGGTCAGAGAGGGCCAAAGGTCCACCCAAGCATCTAAAGGACTATGTGAGGTTCCTGTCAAGTATTAGGGAGGCTTACTAGTTCTCTAGAACTCTGGACACTCATAGAAGGGTGTTCTATTGATAACCTGAAACAATATGAGGTATAAGGGTCTGCCTGTGTGCAGGCATAATTGTGTTAGAATTAATAACATGATAATTGAACAAAAAAAAAAGTATATGTAGGTTGCTTTAAAACTATAAGTATTCACTTATTGTTTTATCCAAGGGGGGAGGGGTGTTATGTCCTGGGACTGCTGAATGACTCAGCAGGCTCAGGAGACTGCAGAAGGCCCGGGCAATCCACGTGGTTGCCCGGGACCAGACAGGCTGTCTCCAGCCTTGTGCGCATGCGCAAGGCGGGAGACTAGCCTTGCATTGATTGGTTGATGCTGTCCCTTGCAAGGGACTATAAGAGGCCACGGCGCCATTTTGTCTTCTGTTCTGTTCGTGATCTCAATAAAGACTTGTGTTTGTTACTCCTGCCTCGCCTCGATGTCTCTTCGGCTGAAACAGAACATACATCATGACAGAAACTCCACCCTTTTATACTTGAATTGCAACAGGGCACATAAGTCTATGTGGGGTAGAGTTTGCATTGTGAAATTGTATGTTTGTCACTTGCCCTCCCTTGTTTTTCTCATGTAAGTCTGAAAGCAAGAATGCCATAGGGTTGGTCATCTTTCTGATGGAAAGGAAGCTATCAGAGCATCTGGCCTTGCTTTTATGTCACCTCTTTCCTTTACTGTTGGCATTGCTGCTAAAGGATTGTCTGCTACCAACCAGATTTGCCATTGCTGCTTTAATTTAGTGGTACCACTAATTTTAGTTAGTGGTATGACTGAACCATGGAACATGCTTACTCAAGTTTTGAATGTTTCAAATGACACGCCTCTCTGATTTGCTCTAAGAACATTAATTTGTACTCTATTAAAATGTTGTATTTTGGGATGAGTCAGTAACACACACGCCCTGTTTTCCTGTCATCCAAGTAATTTTTCCAACAAGCTTGCGCTTAGACAGAACATTCAATTTGGGAGTTGCCATCAAACATGCAATACCTTATATTGTAGTCCTATGTAGTAAAATTTACCAGCATAACCTTACAAATACTGGCATTTGTATCCTAAATAACCTTGAGAAAGGGTTTTATTGATTTTTATAGTGTATAAATATGTTTGTGCTGCAGCTGCAGGGATATTTTTGCTTTTTCTAGCATTTGGACTTAGAATCACATTCACTTTTAAACAGACAAACTACATCTTTTTTATTTTTTATTATATTTAGTATACCATTTGTACTGTGACTTCCATATTTATTATGAAGAGATATTGTGAGCTGTTGTTAAGAGGTACATATAATATGCTGTGTATATGTCATGTACAATGTACAGACAGTTGTCTTTATTACATGATGAACTAAGCTGCCTGGGGAATTCTGGGAGTTGAAGTCCACATATCTTAAAGTTGCCAAGATCGAGAAATGCTGCTCTAAATATTAGGTCAGGAAAAAAATTAAGTCAATTCTTCTTTTAAAACTGGTAATATGAAGCTAAAATAACAAAGTGATTATTTTCCATTCTTTTCTCCTTGTATTTCTTCCTGACAGAGTGCTATGAAACAGAGAGCTGGGTCCAATGAATGCATACATATGTTTCTCTAATCTGTCTGGCAACATTTAATACTTTTGCGGAATTGTTGTAGCAGCTATTCCATCAGTTTACCTGATTGTCACCTGCTTTTACTTTTTTAGTGCAGCAGTTCAAGAAGCATGTTGCTTTAATTCACCTACACGGTAAAGACTGATATGCTAATCAGTTGAACTGCAACATGGCTGTGAAATATTGATGCTAAGTAGCTTTGCTATGTGTGGTTTGCAAATCAGGAGAAAGTGAGATTGTGGGGTGTAACCTTTGTCAGAAGCATTTCAGAGACATGGAGGTAGCAGCCCTTAATATCCTCAAATAAGGCTTACGTTTGTGATTGGGAAGATAGCTGGCAAACCCAAGGGAACTGAAACTGTTAACTCATGATAAATACATAGAAAAATCAGAATGGATGAGATGAAACCTCTATCTAAAATTGTGGCAGTTAGAATTTCTTTTCTTTTGTCATACTAAATCAACTGTTATAGTAAGTGAAACACTAGTACTGGGAGAAAGAAAACCTAAAGTTTGTCAGAGTTCCAGTTCTAATCTTGTCTAGAACAGACATAGCCAGAACCAAAGGAAGTGCCCCAAAGTGCGCTGGCTCCAAGAATCAGTAAGAATTGTAAGAAAACAGAAGATGATCCAACAATACTGAGAATAAATCCCACATTTTTTATTACCCATAAGGTTAGGCATAAAACATCACAATCAGTTGACTTATACGTAGCCTGCAGAACTAATAGGCTAATTGCAACTGCACAGAGAAAGAGTGTGCTGTACACACTAATCTCATCTGATCATTTCATAACTGCAATTGTATATATTCATTTTTCAGCCTACCTCTAGATATGTCAACCCTCAATTTTTAAGCAAAATACTATGAAAAATAGAGAGAACACATCAGCGGAGCCTTCCCTTTATACAAAGGCTCTTAAAGAGACACAGACCCTGTTGAGTCATTCCCATCATTACATCTTAAATCTTACATTACATAAGCTGGTTAGCTGTTAAATCAGTACCTTGACACTCCTCCCATTTAAAGCTAAACAGCTGTTAACCCAAATGCTTTTACATACTCATTTACACCCCACAGCCTTTTGTCCTTCTGTTAATTTCATAAGGGTAAACACCTGATGCACATTCATAGACTCCATTTCTCTGTCCATAGCCTCCTTCCATTTATCCTGCTCTACTTTAGGCAATGATAACATCTCTTGATAATTACGGGGTTCATACCTTACACTATACGCTCTAACCCCACTTGCTGAGAACCGATCAGGAGGTACGCCTTTATTGCTACATTCAGACCTCCTTGGTATCATCCGTTCCTGTGTTTCTGTTATTTCTCTCTTTACTTCAGGTCTATCCTCTTCTATTCCTACTATTTCTGACCTGCTATTCTGTTCTTCCTTCATTGGGCTTTGTGTAGTCTCTCCTTCCTGAGAACTAGCGCTATGTGTTGGAATGAACACCTTGGTGTTAGCATGCACCCTGTCCCAATTGTTTTGTTCTGTAAAACTAGCAGACCTTGAAATCACAACCTTCTTTGTTCCATCTGTGAATCTATACCAGTGGTGGCAAACCTATGGCACGCGTGCCAGAGGCGGCACTCAGAGCCCTCTCTGTGGGCACGCGCACTATGCCTCGGAGATGGCAACCATCCCTTTTCAACCAGCTATCCGCTAACTCACCAAGGTCCCACGTGGCTGGATGCATCCCAGCACGGCTGGTTTCCCTTCCCCCTGTCCCATCCCTCCTGGCCTCACATGCTCTCCTTTTCCCGGGCACGACCCACTGCATCGCCTCCTCAGCTGTCGGCGGCCGTCCAGCTCAGAGGCGGCTTTTCTGAACTGCTGGCGGCGGGCTGCGGAGCCCCAGAGTGCGTCGGTTGAGGGGCCGGCAGACTGGCTGCTGACAGACACTGTTGGCCACCATGCGCTCGCTGGCCTCTGTGTGTAGGGGCCAATGGTGTCAGGCAGCAGCCACCCCAGCCCCTGCCTCACCTTGCGACAATGGCACCCCGCCCTGCCTCGCCTTGCCTCACCCTGCAGGATGAGCCTCCTGCCCACAGCCCTACCTGCCAGAGACCCCCTGGATCTCCCCAACCCTGCCTGGCCCCCACAGGCATCCCTCCCCACAAGCAACATCAAGGTGACCACGCCCACCTTGGCCACACCCACCCAGTCTGCCATGACCACAGCCATGCCCACCCAGTGAGCCATGCCCACCTGGCACCCGGCAATAAGTGGGTTTTGGGTTGCAGTTTGGGCACTCGGTCACTAAAAAGTTCGCCATCACTGATCTATACCCTTTGGAACCTGGCTCATATCCAACAAACCTAAGTTTCCTGGCCTTTTTCTGTCCTTTCCTTCTGGTGCTTTTGGGAATATGCACCTAGGCATAACTGCCAAATGTCCTTAGGTGAGCCAATGAAGGTTTCCTTCCATATAACAGGAAATATGGAGTTTCGTTTATAGCAACACTCCATACCCTGTTTACTAAATAGTTGGCTGTTTTCATGGCTTCCCCCCAGTATATTTTACTTATTCCTGCATCTGCCAACAGTGAGTCTTTCATTGTTTGCAATACGCCATTCCTACATTCAGTCACACTATTGTCTGCTGGCGAATATGGATTCGTATGTCTATGCCTTATACCTAAGTTCTTCAGCCACTTTTGGAAGTTGTCAAACATGAACTCTGTTTCCCTGTTTGCAGCTAGCATACTTTATGGCCATATCTTCACTCTACAAAGTTCACCCATTGCCTGAACTGTTGAAGAACTTCTGTTTTGCTCTTTAATAAATAGCAAACCCCATATCTGGTGTAGTCATCTACTAAGACTAGTGCGTACCTAGCTCCTCCTAGAGAGGGCGCCATAGGACCAATTAAATCAGCATGCACTAACTGCAAAACTCTGTTTGTTTGCCTTGAGTTTTTCTTATTTACAGGATACACTCTGGACTTTGACTCCTTACAAATAGCGCAATCTAAATATATGTTGCATTGCTTAATTTGTAGTCCTTCAGCTAGGTCTGGCATCCTTTGCAGCACTCTAAAACTTGCATGACCTAACCTCCTATGTAATAAATGTATGCAATTATTATGCGTGGGAGTGTTTGTAAGTGTTCGTGCACAACCATCCTGCTTCTTTTCTAACACATATAAATTATCCAACTTAACACCTTGTGCACAAATCCTCCCACCTTTCCCGATGGTGTATTGACCCTTTGCAAATAGTACTTCATACCCCATATTATCCAAGCTCGAAATACTGAGTAAATTACAGTCTAACTCTGGTACATATAATACATTATCCATTTCTCCTATACCAGTTACATAAACTTTACCTTCCCCTTTAACAGCAGACTGTTTTCCATTAGCCAAGCTAACAAATGTTTGTTTAGCTGGTCTTAGGTTGGAAACATTTGTGGGTCATTTGCAATATTCTGACTCACCCCACTGTCCAACAACCAAGTGTTTTTTTTCAGTTAATGTTGCTGCCAGGGAAAATGTCAGTTGTGTAGTTCTATGATCATGTTTTGTTGCTCCTCTGTTTCTCCTCTCAGGGCAGCATCTCTGGATATGTTCTGTAGAACCACATGTGAAGCAGCGTTTCACCATACAAACGTTCTCGGCTGCTTTACTGGCATCTTTGGACGTTGCAGTTGTAGGCCTGGTCTGTGCATTGTCATCACCTCCTCTCTGCTGCCTTTCCAGCCGTTTCTGTTCCTCCTCCAGCAACCGGCCAGTTAAATAATTCAAGGTTAAGTCCCTCTCTTGCATGGACTCTAAACTGGTCACTAGTACATCCCATGAAGTGTCCAATGAACTGAGCACCACATACACCTTGTGTACCTCATTCCTCTTTCTTCTAACTCTAGGAATGACTTTCTCATGGACTGCAAATGAGTAGACATGCTCTCTCCCGGTTTCAGCTGGGCCTTATATAGCTTTTTTGTCAGAATTACTTTGCTTCTCACAGTCTCTCTCACATACACACTGCACAAAGCTTCCCAGCAATCTTTAGCAGACTGGGGACCCCTCACATGTATCAGCTGGCTATCCTCCAAACTCAGGATTATGCTGGCCAATGCTTTCTCATTTTTTCTCCGGTCTCCATCATCCAGGGCTACAGGTCGTTCAGCAACTATCATCCACAACTCCTCCCTTTGCAGGTACATCTCCATTTTCAGACACCAGGAGAGGTAGTTTGTCTCATTCAGATGAGATACTACAACACCTCCTCCCATTATGCTGACGGAGTCCATGTTGCCTGCTACCACCACAAACCATAACCACAAGCCTTAACTCCTCTGGCTCTGAGTCAAGCTCTCACTGGGTTTCTCCTCTCTCCTCCTCATAACCTGTCAGAGCGTGCACAGTCTTATTGCGCAAGGAGTAAACCCAGGAGTAAACCCAGTAAACAGTGGTCTATATTAAATGGTGGTTTATCTTACACTATCTACAATATCATATACCAGGAACAATATACATACACGTGCTAATACAGCAGGCACCAACAAACCACAGTTACAGCAGGAAACAGAAGAGAGAGAGCACATCAGCGGAGCCTTCCCTTTATACAAAGGCTCTTAAAGAGACACAGACCCTGCTGAGTCATTCCCATCATTACATCTTAAATCTTATATTACATAAGCTGGTCTTGACAATAGAAAACATACAAGATCTTTTCAGACAAAATATATCATTCATTTCCAATAAGCAAGATTTTAAATTGTTTGTGGGAAAGGCTCTTTAGTTCTTTTTATCTAAAACAACTGTATCATGGCTCCCATATTACTTTTTATACACAATTCAACCATATATTTACTTCTTTCAAAGTTCTTTTCTTACCAATCTTTACCAGATCCTATGGCACTTGGGAACATATTCCACTAAATCAAGGATTCTATTGGATTGGAGCCTGAAAATTGAAATACAATGTATAATCGTTACTTTATTATGAAGAGCACCATAGATCTCCTAACATAACACATTCAGGTGTATTATTTCCAGTCTGTTTTGACAGGATATGCTGTCTTCCATGTAATGAAATACTCACTGTGATATGAAGAATTCCAAAACTGGTTTAGAGAAAGGCTGATTTCTTGACTTAACTTCTAAATTCCAATTCAGTTTAGATCAGATCCCAAATTCTTCTAATGAAATGAATCTGAAATTTCTTCAGTTCCTAAGTTTTCAAACCAATGTGGGAACTATTATCCTGCAGTTGTTGAATACAACTCCCAGAAACTGTCACATTAGCTGTACTGCAGCTGCTGAGCTTTGTACCTCAACACCCTTTGGGGAACTACATTACCAACTCCTGGTAAGAATTCTTACCACCATGCATACTTGCAGCTCAACAAACAAGAGCAACACACAAGGAGTTAGCCTGCAGTGATAATGCCAACACACACATGCACAATCTAATGAGAATTCCTAATTGTGTTTTTCATTTATTTGATTAATATTGAAATTTTCTTCTAAGAAATATATGAATATCCATCTGTCTGTCAGTTATATTATGTTTTTAAAATAAGTAAGCATTCCTTGTCCATATACAGTATGCAGATAAACAAGCAGATTCTTCTAGCTGCCCAGGAAGCAAACACAAGAAAGTATTCTGCTCCCAGTGCTATATCAGTTGCAGATGTCAAGCTTTTTGTTCATCACTATGAAAAGGGAAGTTCTCACTGACATGTCTCTGATTATATAACCTGACTGATTACTGAAACCAGACAGAGTGACTGCTCAGAAATGATGCTGCTGGAGCAGTTGAGGCTTTTCTTCCACATTATAATTCCAGAAGAAATAGGGCTGAATAGTGGTATTGGTGCTGCCTGAAATTGCTATTAGTTTAAGTTTGTGAGCATATGCATATTTACCAAAATGGAAGTCTCAGGAAGCATTTGTTTGTTTGTTTGTTTGTTTGTTTGTTTATTTACCCCTGAAACATAAGACAATTTTCTTCTGAGTAAACATGTATAAGATTGTAATATCAGGCCTCATTCTTACGCATAATGCATATTTTCCTACAAATAATTAGACAAAAATAATTAGGCTTTTACTTTTCTGAATAAAAAGTTAGAAGGAAATCAGTTATCTCGTCAACTGCAAAACTAGTTCTGCTAAGTCCTGGAAATGTGCAGATATAGGCTGTTTCTTTCTGACAGCAGGATGCTGCATGATTACTTACAGTTGATCCAACATACCTATTGGGAACATATTAGGCCAAAGGGCTGTTAGATGTGGGCCTTGACAATTTTTAAATGGGAAGGAATTAGATGTCACCATCATGGATGGGTTGTTTGGTGCCTTTAGTTCTTTATTAGCGCCTTGGCTGATGTCCAGATGGGATACTTGAGAGCAGATTCTGTTTTGAACATATTTCAAAGCACAGATTAACAACTTATGACAGCTATTGATTTGTATTCACTATCAATTATGCACAGCAAGCTATATTTATGTCGCCTCTCAATGATCAGTGACTTTCACCTATATAGCATCTAAACATTTAAAAGTTTATTTCTTTAACAAAGATAGATGAAGAATAGTCCAAAGACTGTTCAATGACAAATACACTGTATTGAAATAAAACATATCAGATGGTAAGCCTAATTATTACATGTGCAGTTCTTAGGTTACTTTTTATTTTCCCATAAGAGAAAAAACCTTAATGTTTTATACTTTATTAATACATATCAAAATAACAATTGAAACATTTTTGTAGCATGTGTCATTTTTATACTTCCCCAGTACATCTTTTCAGAAATTAATGAGGGAAACCTCAGAGATTATTTTTAAAGTTTTCTGTTGCAATTTAAGCAACCCAGTTATTAGAAAAGCTATTTAAATAGCTTTAGCCATAGTCTATTTTTTTACTATAACATATTAGGCATATAAATTGGATGCAATACTTTTTATGGATTACTCCCACCATCATCACATGGTATATGGGTTACAGAAGATTTGATATCTCCTTGAATTTTCAAATGTTGGTGAAAAAGCAACCCCTTTATGAAAAATTCGTAATGACAAAATACTTTGGTTAAGGTGTATCTTTTTTTTAATGCAACAGAAAGTTATATGGACTTTTTAAAAAATACAAAGCCTTTTATCCAGCTGGCCAAACCATGCGTGGCTGCCTCTGTATTATTCAAAGAAAAAAAAGATGGGATGCTGAGATTATGCATGGATTTCAAGGGATTAAATGTGGTATGCAGGGAAAATATGTATCCACTCCCCCTTATGAAGGACATGCAAGCTCACCTGGCTAAGGGAAAAGTTTTCACTAAACTAGACCTGCAGAAAGCTTACTACAGAGTAAGAATTAAGGATGGAAATGAATGGAAAACCACCTTCAATTGCCCACTGGGGAGTTTCCAATTCAAAGTAATGCCCTTTGGGCTCCAGGGGGCTCTTGCTTTGTTTATGCAGTTGATAAATGAGGTGCTGCATGACCACCTATATGAAGGGGTTCTGGTTACCTTGACAACATCCTCATCTTTACAGAAATGATGAAGGAACATGTCAGATTAGTTCGCGAAGTGCTCAAAAAACTATAAAGGAAAACGTTTACACCAAACTATCCAAATGTGAATTCCACTGAACCTGCCTTGACTACCTGGGGTATTGAATTTCAAATGAGGGGGTAGAGATGGATCCTGAGAAAGATAAAGCCATCCTGGAATGGCAACCCTCTCAAATTCGCAAACAATTGCAGAGCTCTTTGGAGTTTGCAAACTTTTACTGGCAGTTCATTATTTCTTTGCTGAAATATCCCTACTGATCACTGAACTGTTAAAAATGGGTAAAGGAAGAACAAAGCCCTGTCCAAGTCAACCTCTAAAATGGACTATGGAATGCCAAGCAGCATTTGAACATCTCTAAAGATTGTTTGCAGGAGAACCAGTCCTCAAACACCCTAACCCTAAGGAACAGTTTACCATCCAAGTGAATGCCAGCGATGTCGCAGTGGGTGCAGTTCTTTTTTAGAAAAACAGCAAGGGAGACCTACAACCATGCGCATACACCTCCAGAAAACTCACTGACACAAAGAGGCAGTGGGCTGTATGGGAAAAAGAGGTGTTTGCCATTCATTAGGCATTACTAACCTGGCACCATTTTCTAGAGGGGAGTAAAATACCATTTGAAATGTGAACTGACCATAAAAACCCTGAGGCACTTAGAACCCCTTGGAAATTATCCTCTAAGCAAGTGCAATGGGCACAATATTTCAATCACTTTAACTTCACTCTAAAGTACATTCCTGGAGGGAAGAACTTCCTAGCTGATGCCTTGTCTAGAATACCACAATACAAGAGCAATCACGAGAAAGTAGTCAATGCTATCATCCCCTCATCTCAAAAAGCCTCTCAAGTGACCACTAGACATCAAGCTGAAAAGCAATCTGCAGATCCTGACAGCGGTTTGACCCAGAAACCTAGAACTGAACTGAAATCCAATACATCTGTTGACATATAGAGATGAATTAGCATGGAAAGGTTCCAAATTGTACCTTCCTAGCACCCTCAGGGCCCAAGCCCTGCAACAAAGCCACGATGGCAAGCAAGCTGGTCACTTTGGGTTCCTAAAGACTTTACACCTAGTAAGAAGGCAGTTCTGGTGGCCAGGAATGAAAAAAGACATTGAGAGCTACCTAAAGAGCTGTGCGATCTGTGCCCCTATGAAAAAAAAGACTGGGAAAAACCCCTGGACTGTTGCAACAGGTAGCAGAGCCATCCCAACCCTGGGAGGAGATCATAATGGACTTCATCGTACTGCTTCCTGAAAATGGCAGAAATACTGTAATCTGGACTGTTATTGAGCTTTTCTCTAAGCAAACTCACTTTATAGCCTGCCCTGGTCTTCCCTCTGCCCAGAAACTGGCCAAACTATTTTTAAAACACATCTACTGACTCCATGGAGAAGAATCATATCAGACAGGGGGTCCAATTCACAGCTAAATTCTGGAAGGAGTTTGTAAAACTGATCGGATTCGGACTTCTGGGTTGCCATCGGTGCCTGCGGATGCATGGAGGTGAACTCTGTCTTCAGCGTCCGATTTCATCCCTCTGGGGGACCCTGGAAAGGGTCAAAAGGGGCAACGAGCGAAGAGGGGATCCCCGCTTGATCGCGGGAGGGCGGCAGCCCTTCCGCTTGATCCGGGGCAGCTCTCCAAACCAGTGGGGGAAAGACCGGCCATAGCAACATGTCTCGTCATTAAGCTGCTGACAGCTGAAGTCAAAGTTACTACCAAGCACCTTTAAAGCAACACGGATGAAACTGGGTGAGATCTGATTTTCTCTTTAAAACTCTAAATATCTTTCCTGCAAAAGCTGCCCTAAGTATTTTTCCCCCTGTGAAGAGAGAGGGAAGGGAATTCCTGCCCCACCCTTTAAGAACAGCGGCGACCAACTACCCAGGGGAAACAAAGCAATTATAAAAACAACTTTAATCTAATCGGATGCATATACTTTCGAAATTTGGGGACTAAAAAGTTTTCCTAAAAGTTTTCTTATTCCTATTTCTACTGGATATGCTGATTTTTATCTAAAAAGAAAAGAAATAAACTTTGAAAAACTAGAAATGGGGGACTTAAAAAGTTTTAAATGGCATTGGTGACATCTTGTGGCAAAGTTTGGTATTACAACTTGTTATTGCCTAAAAGAGACTTGACTTGAAGCCCAGACTTAAGATAAAACTCTTTCGACCTTGATAGATACCACCTGTGGGAAACTCAGCTGTAAAGAGAACTTCTGGGTGGCATAACTGGCCTGCTTGAACTATGAATGTAAACCTTTACTGACTTTCAGAGTTATATGTGGGGAATTGCTTTCCTATCTCTTTATTTGAGGAACATTGGTTATTATATGAGATGATGAAATACCTTGGACTATAAAATCTTACTTGACAAACGACTTCTACTATAAAGACTATCTATAAACATGTGAAATAGAGATCCCATACCTAGTTATAAAATTATTTTTAATGTCTGATTTTAAAGTCCTCAACTTAACACATTATTAAGAGAATATGGATGAAGACCAGGAAAAGATCCTTTCGATGTTGAAAGCAATACATGAAACCATTCTTTCAGCTTGTGACAAAATAAGACCCAACATAAAAGAACAAGATGCCAGCTTAGATACACAAACCCAAATTTTGACTACAACCAAAGAACTAACAACGCAAAAGATAACAGAAGAAGTGGAACAATCAAATACTAAGACAGAGGACTCAATTGATCAACAAATACAGTTAATGGAAAATCCAGAAAAGGGAGCTTGGCTATTCAACTGAGTAAAACGTGCCTTAGCCAAAGCCACAAAGATTCAAAAGAAGCAAGCAGATAAAAGGTGGTCCCCCCAGAAACCATTTCATGTAGGGGAGAAAGTCTATCTCTCAAACAAATACTAAACTTAAAACTACCTGGGATCTGAATTTATTGGTCCTTTTCCCATAATAAAGATCATAAACCCCATTACTGTGGAGCTAAAACTTCCATGACTATGGATGCATTTCATAATATTCCAATATGACAATGTCGACCTCTTACAAAAAAAACGTATATAAAATGTTTTATAGATGGCACTTGCCACCAGCAAGAGTAGCAAAAATCTTTAAAAATATGTCAGATAGATGTTGGAAATATAAACACAAGTCAGGTACATATTATCATGTAAGGTGGACATGTGTTAAAGAAAAGAGATATTGGACAAAAATACATACTTGGCTAGAAAAGATGTTGGGAAAACATGTAGATTCTAAACCTGAACTTTTTTTATTAGGTATAATGCCAGAAAAGCTTGACAAACAAAGTATATACTTGATTTTACATGTGATAACAGCGGCAAGAATCATACTCACACACTATTGGAAAAATGAAGAAATACCACCAGAGGAAGAAATAATTAAAAAAAAATACTAGATTGTGCAGAAATGGACAGATTTACTCTGAGGTTGAAAGAAAAAGAAGAAACAGAATATTTTCAAACTTGGGACTTATTTTATCAATGACTGGAGAAAAGAATAAGGGATTAGGAATTTAATTTGTATTAGTGAATGATATACTCAGACAACACGTTTGTTGAATAAGTACTTTTGAATTGTATTAAAAAATCAATAAAAAGATTTTTTTAAATGAAATTCCACAATAAACATCCCCAAAGCCTAGAGAGCCTCTGGGTGATAGAGTAGAAGATTAATGGAACACTAATGTGTATCTATGCTTGTTATTTTCCAGAAACTTCTTTCTCTCTAGGGGAGTTCGACTGTCAACTTTTGAAATGAACCTGGCTGAAGCCATCTTTGTCATTCTCAGTTGCCACATAGGCTGGGAGAGGGGGGAAAGAAAGTGAAGGTATTTCTAGACATAACAAGGAGCAATCCCATGGGAACCATGGCCATCCTCACAGGTGTTGGAAATCGGAGAGAAGGAGTGTCAAGGAGCCCGCCAATTGCTCTCATTGGGTTGCGTGATCATTGGCATGATAGGGAGGAGGGAAGTATTACATTTAGCTACATTAATCCATGTGAGAATTTTAGAGTTGGTTTCACTTTTGACTGTGCCGATATTATGTATCCAATAAACATGTTCTTTAAGGAACCTTCAAGCCTCAAAGTTCTGATTTGTTTCAGTTCATTAGTTGGAACCAATGACAAGTATTTTTATAAGCATTCTGAGTAGGGTCTAGGACCTTTAGGCTCCCACCATTGGCCGCACCCACTTCACCTCCAGCCACCCTCCTCAGCCCATTCACAGCCAGCTTTCCTCCTCCCCTGGCCCTCCCCTGGCCATTCTCCCTGGGCAGTGGGCCCCTGGCCCTCCACCCTTTGCTCTTTGGCCCAGCCCATTCACCCAGACACCGTTTGTCCTGGGTGTTTCACTCCACAGAACAAGAAGCCACCAGCCAATTGGGTGGCAGGTGGCAATGATGGTGCTGGGAAGAGAGAGCAAGGGTACTATGAAGGGGATGTGATTGGTGACAGATTATGGGAGAGAGACTTATCTTCTGAATCCCAGCTGACCTAAACATATGTACACAAGGACTCAACTCATCTATAATCCTTACCTTTCTATTTTAATTATTATTCTAATGATAATTTGCAGCCTGGGGGCTTCCCTTGCAATTTTTTTTTTCAGCATCCAAGAACTGAAGGGAGTGGCTCGTGGTGCAGTGGTATCATTGAGTGGGTGAAACCATGGGGGTAGGGGGAATTGTTTGAAAGAGCAAAATGAATAAAGCAGAATTTTCCATCTAGATTTGTCTCAGTTGGGAAACTGACAATCCCTATACCAATATCCCTGGTTTCATATTTAATGATTTTGTAACAGTGTCATCAATCTTCCTTCCAATGATATTCATGAAATATTTATTGTGAGAAATTTATTTGCTTAATCAGCCATTCCTGTGCATTTAAATAGTTAAGGTTTGTTGCTCACTTTTTAAAAAGTCAGCAGAACTGTCTGGCTTATAATACCAAACATTTTTCCTGCTGTTGTTGTTTGATTCTGCCAGCTGGTGATTTGGCAATCAAGTCACCTTTATTAACTCTCTCCAGTGTGACCATCTGTGGTTTACAATTGTATGGATTTGCCATAGCGGCTGTATATTTATTTCCACTGAAGATTGCTGTTGGTTGAAAATATGAAATTTAGCATTGAGTAGATCTAGCTCCACAGGAAATGGTTAATCCTAGACTATGGTCTGTATTACCTACATGAGGGCTACTGGCAAGGAATGGACTGCAGTTCACAACAACTGGAAACAATATATTCGGAAAATGACTGGCTCATCTTATCAAAAGGGCTTTAAACTAAAAATGAGGGAGGAGATATAAGGCACATACCCAAGACCAATAAAAAACTCAAATGCCTATACAGTGAGGCTCAAAGTTCAGGGGAAAAACAGGTTGAACTTGAAGTATTATTGAGACTTAGTGGGATGAAATTCATGATAGAAGGAATCTATTCAAAAGAAACAGACCTAACAAAAGAGGAGATGGAGCTGCATTATATATAAAAGATCACTATTTCTCTACAGAAATCCACAAAACCAAGGATGAAAGCCTCCTAGAATTCATATGGGTCAATATAAAAGAGGAAAAAATGATATTGCTATAGGCGTATACTACAGGTCGAAGCAGAAGAAATAGATGAATGTTTTACTAATCAAGTAACAAATGTATGTAGGAAACAAATCACAATAGTAATGGGAGACTTTAGCTACCCTGATATCAACTGGGAGACAAACTCTGCAGCAAATGGGAGATCAAAGAGATTCCTAACCAACTTAGCTGACAACTTTGTCATCCAAAAGGTAGAGGAGGGAACTAGAGGAAAAACTATACTGGACCTAATTCTCACTAATAGAGAAGAAGTGATGGAGTTGAAGTTGCTGGAACCTCGGGTGAGAATGACCACGTCATACTGGAATTCAATATAATGCAAACACGAGCCATAGAATATAATCCAACCAGTGTCTTAAACTTTAAAAGACCTGATTTTAACAAACTCAGAAAGAGCCTAAGCAAAATTTCATGGATAAAAATTCTAAAGAGGAAAACAATTCAAGAAGTGTAGAAACACTGAAAAATATGATTATAAAAGCCCAGTCCAACACAATACCACTAAAAAAGAAAAACAAGAAATCCAAGAAGAAACCAGCATAGTTACACAAAGATCTCTCTGATAAACTGAAAGACAAAAAGGACAAGTACAAAAAATGTAAAGAGGGACACATAACTAAGGCAGAATATCAGCAGATAGCCCAAATCTGCAAAGATGAGGTCAGGAAAGCAAAGGTTCAGAATGAACAAAGTCTTACAACAGAAGTGAAAGATAATTTTAAAAAAAGTTTCTTTTAAGATATAAATTATAACAGAGATGAAATGATAGGTGTTGAAGCCACAGGAACCTTGGGGGGGGGGAGTGATCATGCAATATTGGAATTCAACATTATGTAAGCACAAGCAATAAAACATAGGCAAACTAGAATCTTGGACTTTAAGAGAGCTAATTTCAACAAATTTAGAGAGAGCTTGGGAAGGATTCCAGAGATGAGAATCCTCAAGGGGGAAAAAACTCAAGAATCTTGGGAAATTTTGAAAAGTGTAATTATAAAAGCCCAGTCTAGCACAATACCAACAAAGAAGAAAAATAACTGCTCTCAAAAGAAACCAGCATGGCTGCATAAAGAACTCTCTGATAAATTGAAAGATAAAAAGGACAAGTATAACAAATGGAAAGAGGGGCATATAACGAATACAGAATATCAGCAAATAGGCCAAGCCTGCAAAGATGAAGTGAGGAAAGCTAAGGCTCAAAATGAACTAAGGCTTGTGACAAAAATTAAAAATAATAAAAAAGCTTCTTTCAACATGTAAAAAACAAGAAAAAAGTTAAGGAAATGATTGGTCCATTAGTAGGAGAAAGTAGCAAGAAGGTGATAAGCAACAGGGAGAAAGCAGAACTACTTTTTTTTTGCATCCATCTTTACACAAAGGGAAAAAAACAGTCCAACCTATAAAAAACAGTACCATAAAAAACAGATTAGAAACACAAGTTAAGATAGGCAAGAAAATGGTAAGTGAGCATCTGTCCACCCTAGATGAGTTCAAATCACCAGGACCAGATGGATTACACCCTAAGATGCTGAAGGAACTTCTGATCTCAGAACCATTGAACTATATCTTTGAATGATCCTGGAGCACTGGGGAACTACCAGAGGACTGGAAAAGAGCTGATGTAGTTGCCATCTTCAAAAAAGGAAAAAAGTGGAAACTGAAATAGTGGAAATACTCCTTGGAGAAGGCCTATGGACTATCAACTTTGAATAGTAGGTCTTGGTGGATTATAAACTTTGACTGAGGGACAATTTTGGACTCTAAACAATCGTCCTTGGAAGTGAGCCCTACCTACAGAAGTGGATTATAAACTTTTTTTTATTAATTTCTTTTTTTCTCCTTTTTTTTCTCTTACCTTTTTTGCTGAGAGAGCCTATTGGCCTAGAGACTACAGATAAGAACTACAAGAGTTATTTAAGATAATAATAATAATAATAATAATAATAATAATAATAATAATAATAATAATAATAATAATAATAATAATAATAATAATAATAATAATAATAATAATAATAATAATAATAATAATAATATAGAAGGAATAGAACTGGGAAATGGAAGTATTGTGAAAGCACTAGCAAAGGATGACGGTTACAAATACCTAGGCATATTGGAAGCAGATAACATCTTGAATGGAAAAGTCAAAGAGTCAACGCAAAAGGAATACACCAGGAGAGTCCGCAAAATTTTAAAATCAAAGCTGAATGCTGGAAACATAATTAAAGCCATTAATACATGGGCAGCTACCCAGCTGGAATTATCAACTGGACTTTGGCTGAACTGGAAAACCTAGACCGGAAAACACGTAAACTTTTGAATATGCACCACGCTCTACATCCACGAAGTGACATCGACAGGTTGTACCTGCCAAGAAAAATAGGGGGCAGAGGACTATTGCAAATCCACCAAACTGTAGAAGAAGAAAAACGAAGTTTGAATGACTATGTGAATCAAAGTACAGAAAAACTGCTGCAGGCTGTGAAAACAGAGAGCACTGTAAAAATAACAGAAACAAAGGCAGAATATAAGGAAAAACGGCTGGATGACAGATTAAATAGATGGAAAACCAAAGCTTTGCATGGACAGCATTTGAAAAACATTGAAGGAAAATGTGATAACAACTTGACATGGGCATGGCTTAAGATGGGAACCATCAAGAAAGAAACGGAAGGCTTAATACTGGCTGCTCAAGAACAAGCATTACAAACTAATGCCATGAAAGCGAAGATACAAAAATCCACTGACAATCCAAATTGCCGACTTTGCAATGACAAAGTTGAAACTGTTTCACACCTAATCTGTGAGTGCAGCAAAATCGCACAAACTGATTACAAATCTAGACATGATCGAGTTGCTAAATTAATCCACTGGGCATTGTGTAAAAAATACGACTTGCCTGTGTCCGAAAAGTCGTGGGAACACAGGGTGGAAAAAGTTGTTGAGAATGAGAGGGTGAAGATCTTGTGGGACTTTCGAATACAGACAGATCACCATTTGGAACACAATACGCCGGATATCGCAGTTGTAGAGAACCGAAGCGTACAGCCGATTGATATTGCTGTACCAGGAGATGCCAGAGTCGAAGAAAAAGAACTGGAAAAAATTATGAAATATCACGACCTGGCCATTGAAACTGCGCGATTATGGATGAAACGTGTAACAGTGGTACCCATTGTCATCGGGGCACTGGGAACTATGTCCAAAAACTTCGCAAAACACATCAAGAAACTGCAGCTTCCTGCAATAACTCCAGCAATGTTACAAAAAACTGCGCTACTCAGAACATCTTATATTTTAAGAAGGTACCTGGTTGACACCTAGGATGCTGGTAGCAACCCGTGTCAACCATCAGCACCAGCCAATTTGAATGTTCAGTTGACTGAGGTTCATGTTTAATGAATAAAAGATAATAATAATAATAATAATAAATAATAATAATAATAATAATAATAATAATAATAATAATAATAATAATAATAATAATAATAATAATAATAATAATAATAATAATAATAATAATAATAATAATAAAGTTGGAAGGGACCTTGGAGGCCATCTAGTCCAACGCCCCGCTCAGGCAGGAAACCCTATACCATTTCAGACAAATGGCTGTCCAGTTTCTTCTTAAAAACTTCCAGTGTTGGAGCATTCACCACTTCTGGAGGCAGGTTGTTCCACTGGTTAATTGTTCTAACTGTCAGGAAGTTTCTCCTTAGTTCTAGGTTGCTTCTCTCCTTGATTAGTTTCCATCCATTGCTTCTTGTCCTGCTTTCAGGCGCCTTGGAAAATAGCTTCACTCCCTCTTCTTTGTGGCAGCCCCTGAGATATTGGAACACTGCTATCATGTCCCCCCTCATCCTTCTCTTCATTAAACTAGACATACCCAATTCCAGCAACACGTCCTTACATGCTTTAGCCTCCAGTCCCCTAATCATCCTTGTTGCTCTTTTTAAAAGATATATTGTGTTGAACATAATACTAATGCCTGCCTTGGTTTAAGGCAGGTATTGGGAAAAAGTATTAGAGTTTGATAAAAGATTTGGGGAGTAGAAATAAAATGAGTGTTCCGAATTTAACCAAAACTGGTAAGAAAGCATCCTCAGCTCCATCCTCCACCTCTGCAAGCCCGGTGTATCAGAGATCAATTGAAGCAATGCTTCAACAAGAAAAAGCTAATAAGTTCCATAAGGAGATGCAAGCAACACTACAAGCAATTCAAGAGGCAATTTCCTCCCACAAGGAAGATACCAAGAAAAATCCTGAGGAGACGAAAGATAACCTTGATAAAATGAACCAAAAAATTAATAACATAGATTCTCAACTAGAAAACTTTAAACAGATGGTCACAAAAAATGAACAAAGAATTCAAAAAGTAGAAGACAAGTCAGTACAGACCGACCAAAAGTTGGAAGAACTAAAAGATGAAAACCAGAAGCTGATGCAGATCAACAGAGAATTGGAAGATTCAGTGGCAGTTATGGAAATGGAAAAGGCGTCTTACTTCCTAAGATTCCAAAACATAATAGAAGATAAGGAAGAGGATCTCACAGATCTGATAACTGAGCTATTGGCTGAAGCACTGGAAATTGGGAAACAGGAAATGGAAGGAGAGTTAGACTAGATATTTCTAGTCAATTCAAGCTACGTGCGAAGAAATAAAGTCCCTAGAGAAGTACATGTTAGATTCATTAAAAGATCTATAAGGGATGAGATTCTGAGAAGAGTGAGAGATGACCCTCTGCAATATAAAGAAAAAGAAATTGTAATCCTGAAGCAGATTCCCAGGAGAATAAGAGACGCATGAAGAGAATATCAACTTTTAATTAGAAAATTAATTGAAAAAGGAGTGAATTTTAGATGGCTGATTCCAGAAGGGATCCTAATTAACTGGGATGCAAAAAGATACAGACTGGACATGCCACTTAAGGCATTGGAGTTTTATGATGACCATAAAGCGTTTATGGAAGGGGAAAGTCCGGAATTTCGTACAGAGAGAGAAACAAGAGACAGGAAGAAACAGTAACAGAAGGAGCAGCCAAGCCAAGGGAGGAAGAAGAAACTGAAAATACAAATACAGAAAAAGGGGTAAGAGCAAAAGAACAGAGACAGATAAGAACAACTAGAAGATTAAGACCTAATATAATTGAAGGAAATGGAGAAGGAAAATGGGATTCTTTCAATGAATATAAATGGATTGAACTCCCCTACAAAAAGGAAATTTTTTTTTACACGATTACAAAGATTAAAAATGGACATAATCTGTTTCCAAGAAACACATATTAAGAGAAGAATCCTATCAAAAACTACATAAAAAAATAGTGGAACTGGAATAACAAAACATTTGTCTAATGGAAGACTTTAATGCAATAGTAGACGGAACACTGGACTACAAAAGTAGTAAAATAGGGAAAAAAGGAAAGAATATACTACCTAAAACTTTCTTTAAAATGGCAGAAGAAATCTGTATTCAGGACATATGGAGAGAAAAGAACCCCAAAAACCCACAATATTTTATTCAAACAGACATAAATCATGGTCCAGAATTGATATGATATGGCTATCTCCGGAACTAAGCATGATTATACAAGAGATCGAGATAGAACCAAATATATGGGCAGATCACAACCCAATAAAGATGACTTGGAGAGGAACTAAGAAAAAATTAAGATGGACCCTGAACAAATCCTTATTGAACGAGAAAGAATTTATACAAATAGCAACAAAGGAAATGGAATTCTTTTTTAAAATAAATTTTAAAAAAAGACATCGCTTCAAAATGTGTGGGACACAGCTAAAGCATACTTCAGAGGGTTGGCTATAACCTACATGGCAAAAAAGAATAAAGAAAAAAAGCAACAACAGTTAAAGTTAAAGGAAGAATTTATGAAATTAGAATCAGAACTACAAATAGATCCACAAAAGAAAATACTTAAAAAACAAATGGAAATAATAAAACATAAAATAAACCTAGCAGAGGCCAAAAAAATGGCACAACAAATTAAAAGGGCCAAACAGAATTTTGCTAATAAACTGGGGAGGTGGCTAGCATACAAACTGAAAAAAGAAAGAGAAAAAAATTGATAAATAAACTGCAAGATTCAAAAGGCGATTTACAGTTCCAAAATGATATAATTAAAAAAATAATCAAAGGCTTTTATGAGACACTTTATGATACAGAGGAAACCTCTCAAGAAAGCAATATATAAAAAACTGGATTTACCAAAAAAACCCAGAACATATACAGAACATTTTAAATGAAAAAATATCAATAATGGAGGTGACAGAGGCTATAAAAAGACAAAAAAAATATGATAAAACTCCAGACAGGTTACCTGCAGAGCTTTATAAATGTCTACAAGACACACTAAGTCCAATAATGAAAGAACTGTGTAATGGTACTTTTAGAGGCTAAAATACCAAATACATGGACAGAAGCTAACATCACTTTAATACCTAAAGAAGACTCAGACCTGACACAAATAAAGAATTATAGATGAAAATCAATATTAAATGTGGATTACAAAATTTGTGCCTCAATAATAGCAGAAAGATTAAAGAAATTTTTGACTGAATTTATACATAGACCAAAACAGATTCCTACCTAAAAGACAAACAAAAAATAACATAAGAATGATCTTAAACATTTTGGAATACTATGAAATCCACCCAGGGAAGCAGATGGTGTTAATATTTCTAGATGCACAGAAGGCTTTTGACAACATAAATTGGCAATTTATGATTCAACAATGAGATGAAATGGATTTTGGAGAAAACTTCATAAATATAATCAAAACAATTTATTATAGACAAACAGCTAAAGTAATTGTAAATAGAGATTTTACAGAAAACTTCAATATTAAAAAAGGCACAAGACAAGAATGTCCTTTATCCCCATTATTATTTATACTAACACTGGAGGTACTAAACAGAAACATTAGGCAAGACACAGAAATTAAAGGATTGGAGATAAAAGATGAAAAATACAAATTACAAGCATTTGCAGACGATCTGGTCTTTATACTAGAAGAACCGCCTGAGACAAGCCTTAAGCTTATGAAAAAGATAGAAGAATTTGGAGAAGTGGCAGGTCTGAAAATAAATAGAGAAAAGACCAAAGTGATAACTAAAAAAAAGAGCAACTAAGATGATTAAAGGCCTGGAGACTAAAACATATGAAGAACGGTTGCAGGATTTGGGTATGGCCAGTCTAGAGAAAAGAAGGACTAGGGGGGACATGATAGCAGTGTTCCAGTATTTGAGAGGATGCCACAAAGAGGAGGATGGTCAACTTATTTTCCAAAGCACTAGAGGGCAGGACAAGAAACAATGGTTGGAAACTAAACAAAGAGAGAAGCAACCTGGAATTAAGGAGAAACTTCCTAACAGCGAGGACAATTAACTAGTCGGAACAGCTTGCCATCAGAAGTTGTGGGTGCTTCATCACTGGAGGTTTTTAAGAAGAGACTGTACAGTCACTTGTCTGAAATGGTATAAGATCTCTTGCTTGAGCAGGGGGTTGGACTAGAAGAACTCCAAGGTCCCTTCCAGCTCGATTCTGATTCTGATTCTGAACTATTTTGTGGTTTCAAATACTATGACACAGTCCTTTGAAAATGATATTCACTTAATATTAGGCAGTGGAAAATATCTTCTTTTTGGAGGGTTTTTTTTAAAAAAAATAAAGCATGTATGCCCTTTTCTCTACTCACAAAAAGATAAATTATTATAGGTTGTCCTTGATTTACAACCATTCATTTAGCCACTGTTTGAAACTACAATAGCAGTGAAAAAAGTAACCTACAACCAGTCCTTGCACTTAACAACATCACATTTGCAGGATTTCTCCTTTCTGTTAAGGGGGGGGGCGGATGTCAACGCTGTGACAATTAAGAAATTGCAGCCATTTTACCTTTTGCTTTCCTTGTGCTTTTTCTGTTGTTTGGGATTCTCAGATGTAGAAGGGGGGAAGGGGGGAATGCTTGAGCATTTTCAGTTAGCCTAAACAATTGCAGCTGGGTGAGCTTCAAGGTCAATTCTAGATAAAGTTTTGGCGGGCTGAAAAGTTGGGAGGAGAGTGATTTATGATAGCCTTTCTGGGGTGGGAATTGCAACTTGTTACATTGTATCAGGGTGAGGGAACTTTAGTCTTGGGTTCAACTATGTAAGTGCCAATACTTTGTTTCCTGAATAAAATGTTCTTTAAGGAAGAAATCTTTGCCTTGAAGTTCCTTTAAATGGTTTCATTTATCAGAACCAGCAACAGTTGCTTGATGAATATAGTCCACATTTAGATAGAATGGAAGCAAGTGTGATCCTTCCCACTTCCCTCCATTTGCTCATAATCCCCACAACCCAAAATATAATTACTACCTTAGAAGATGGTATAAAGATAACTGATGCAATATATATCAAGTATTTCAATAAATTATGGAAAAAGCTAGTTGTAACTATGTATTTGCCAGAGTGCTATGGATGACATGGTAAACAAGGTTCTTTTCATTCAACACTTGTAACTTCTCTTGTTAAACATCAAGGGTTGCCTGCTGATATTTTAATAATATAATATGTTTTTCCTGCTGAACTTTAAAAAATATGAAAGCCTGGTAACTCATTTCCTTTTCCCATAATTTGCACAGGAAATTGTTACAATTTCATGGATCCCAGTAACCACTAGGACTTTCTTTTATCTAAAATGCTAGAACTTCCATTTAATGGCTGCCTTCATTTGTTTCCTTGTAGGTATATCAAATACAGCTGGTGGTTATATCAATTGTGTATTAACCTATTTTATATTCTTTATTTCATTAAAACTGCCTTTCCAGTATTCCTCCAGAAATATTGAACAACTCCTAAAATTCTAAGTTAATCTGTCTCAGATGCACTGGAAGGCACCAGACTGGATAAAGTTGCTTTAAACTTACAGTGAAATGACCTTAATAGTCCTAAATCTGAACTATCAGAATATCCCATTAGATCTTAGTTAAATATAGAAATATCCTGGTAGATTAATCTACTGTATAGGCACCCCTAGACCTACAGATATATTTCTCTAGAAATCATAGGGCTAACAGACTTGGAATGAAAAATCCAGATGACAAGACATGGCCATAAAGACAACTCTTTGTTATCATCTTGTAACTGCCCTGTTTTTGCAATGCAAATATGGTATTCAAAAGCCACTCACTGTAGATTTATTTAAACTTCGAGACAAAACAAGTTTCAGGCTAAAAGCCACATTAATTAAACATATTTTCTTTCTGAAAAGAAAAGAATAACACAAAGAAGTGAATAGGGCCAAGGCAAAATTAATTTAAAATGATCATAAATCAAATTAATGAATGTGATGAGTCTTCATGCATAATATTTTTTCTGATGTTAAACTTTAAATTGAGCATTCAATTTTTTTTCCTATAGCAATCAAGTTGGTGCCATTGGTAACCCATAAGCAGATCATGAAAGCAATTTTCTTCGTCTTTTTCTAGCAATTTGAATACCATTTAATTTATAATCTTCACTCCCAAAGTTTGTTCATAATCATTACTCAGAATTCATTTTATTTCCTTTTGAAAAAAATTGTGACCTGCCCTGCTTCTTCTAGGACTCAGAGTTCTACCGAAGGAATTCACTCATGCCCCCAATATTACCTTTCCTCCCCTACACCTATCTCAAAATATTCTTGCTAGTTTTAATATAGCTTTCCTCAATCTGAAATCTTTCATGGTTGTGGATGACAACTTCCATCACTCCTACCCTATATGGTAGCTCAGTATATTGTATCTGTAAAACACCAAGTGATGAACATTTATTATATTGATTGCCTGTGGATCAGCATCAGTTAGTAAAGCTGGAATGGGAATGCTTGTGAACACAAAGGAATATTTTGTGGCTGGACATGAACCTTTATAAAAGATATTCAGTACTTCTGAACCAGCCTACAAGTCTTCTGTGTTGCAATAGACTTCACTGCTTATACTGTAATTGGCAGTCACCCAGTTCAGGTGGCATGAAAAAAGAAGTAGGATCCTGTTCCTGGTAAAACTTCCGTGTTAGGAATCAGTAAGCAAAGGTGTGTTTGATACTAGGAGAATAGTAGTTCTTCTTACTTTTACCTTTGTCCTCTTACTCTGGAGGAGTAGTTAAAAGTAATTGAAAAGTTGGCAGGACTTTTCCTGATATGTTTTTTCTCTCCCCCCATTATAAATAGAAGTTGCTTTTAAAATAAGTGACTTTCGTGGGAGATTCAATCTCACCATATTTGTAGAATAGTACATAAATCAATTTCGAATGACCAACTATCTTACTAGGTTTCCGAAGTGAATTGTACTTATTGTCCCTGAGATTTGATGATATAAAATAGAGACAGGCAAGTTTTTTGTGGCTAGGGCAGGGGTAGGCAACCTTGGCTCTTTATGAGTCGTGGACTTCAACTCCCAGAATTCCTGAGCCAGCCACGCTGAGGGGAAAGGGAGAGGTTTCCAAGCTGAGCCATACTGGCTCAGGAATTCTGGGTGTTGAAGTCCACGAGTCATAAAAGAGCCAGGGTTGCCTACCCCTGGGCTAGGGGATGCATTATTAAATATTATTTTGTAAGTCTGCAGGAGGCATGGTAGTGATAAATAATACCACTGGCCAGGAAAAGAAAGAAATTTCAGTGCTTCTTAGATGGTATTTTGGGAGTTTTGATCTTTTATGTAAGAAGCTTTACTTTTACAAAAAACTTAGCAATAACAACAAAAGTATCACTAAACATTGACAAGCTCTTGATGAATTTTGCTGATATATTCTTGAAAAGTTCAAGAATTGCAAAAATGGAGCTGTGGGTTGCATGGGACTGTGGGTTACAGCTAATAGGCTACTAGTCATTGTTTTCAGTATGAAGCATTCAGCTACAGTTGCTAAGGATTAAGATGTATATAAGGGCTAATGTCTTAGGTTTGCACTTCTAACTTCTATTTTCTATGACAGGATAACCTAGAATAATAAAATATGTATGTGCAATGTACATTTGGGCAACCCAATCTAAGCTGCCAAACTCCAGCAAACATAAAGAGTTTGAATCTTCTATATCTCTCTGCTCATACCTCTCTCTAGCTGTCACAGAATTGGGATAACTCAGGGAAGTCAGGAAAGGGAGAATTTCCACATTACAATAAGTAACCCTGTTCTTAATGAAAAGCCTCTTTCACAGTAAGAGAGTAATGTGGAAATATCAACTTTCCCAATAGCTTTTTTTCTGGATATTTATATCAGGTAGATTGATAGCTGATTTGCTATAGAGAAGACTGTAGTTTTATGTGCAGCTGTAATGAAATGATGTTTTTTTTACTTAATCTAATTATACAATTAAAAACATAAAAATGATTAACAAGAAGTGGACTTTTCAATTGAAAAAAATTGTGAGCATCGTGCATTCAAAATAAATTTATGGACTCTACATTTTTAAATTTGAAATTCTCTTGAAATTAAAAAATAAAGTTAAAATTCACTTCCATATAGTAGAATTCTGAATGTTAATTGAATGCAAAATAGACTCCACAAAGTACTGTAGTTTATTAATTCATTCAGAGGAGAACTTCAGTTCAGTCTCTGGCTTCAGTAGATATAGCTGAAATATACTGAGGTGCTGTAGGTGAATCCACATCCTTAGTCAATATAGCAATATTTATTCCTGAAGTTTGCCTGCAGCTAAATAGCCTGTAGTTTACATTTTGAACAAACTCTCTGTGGTCCCTTTAATACTACATTTGCATATAATAGTTTGAATGAGGCATACATATATGTATGTTTCCTGACTTCTACTAAAATATAGCTGAATTCAAAGGCCAACTATCAGTAGGACCCAGGAAAATATAATTTCATGTTAACCTCCCTTAACTGGTGTAGTCCCCCTCTACAGAGAAAGAGATAACACAGTATAGTGCTGATAATAGCAATATTTTATTTAAGGTATCAGTGGCACATTTTATCATTTAAAATATTTCCTTTTGCCATAACTAATTGCATATGAAATTGTTCAGATGAATAAGAGTTAATGTAAATGTTTTGTAAATCCTTTCAGTTTAAGTTGTTTTATTATTTTGACCATTCCAAAACAATTATTGTTTCAGCATGACTCATTAGTCCGCATCAGTGGTGGGATTCAGCCAGTTCACACCACTTCGAACCGGTAGCTAATTTTTTTGTTGCCCAGGCCCAGAATGGACTTCTGTAAGCGGCATCCACACAGAGAACCAGTTGTTCACATATTTGAATCCCACCACTGGTCTGCATGGAATAGTGGTTAAATCAAATATGTCTGAAAATGGGGGCTTAACATTCAGACCAGAATTAACTTTATTTATGATAGTGACAGCATCCTTTCTGGCACCAGCACTTACCTCTCTGATCAATATAATTGCCTGTTTGAAGATGTCTCAGGAACACATCAACACAATCAATAAAATTCATTCCATGAATGAACCTCTTTCCATTTCACCTTCAACAGGCTTCCACAACTGAACCAAGAGACAGCTGATTAATAGCTTTGACTATGCCTGAACTGTAAGGTTCTCCAATTACCTTTAGTGTAATTTTGTTGTTTTTATTGCCTCTTATCCTTTGCTATGGATTTATTATCAAATGATTTTTTTATTCCCATTAGCAGAAACCAGAGTTGCTTTCAATGTTTCTTTGAATTTCTTGCTTATCTTTTGCTTCCCAAAGTGATTGAAAGAACAGTACGTAATAATGCAGTTTCCATAATCGCCTCTGATTCTTAAAAATAGCATTAGCCTTTTTGCCTAAAGTGTATACAACATATGGGCTGATCTCATTTGTGTGTAATTGTCAGCACGCCAATGTATTTTGTATTTCTTTCTTATGCCTTCATTTTTGGGTTCTGCCATTTTAATGGGGGGAAGGGGGACCTAAGGGGACCTATACTTCCTTTGCTTTGTTCCTTCCTCTTTGAAGTATCTCTCTTGGGGTGTGAAAGGAATGTGCCTCCGGTCATCTGCCTTATCTCCAGATGGAGGGGAAGAAGCCACGGAGAAACCTGACAGCCTTGAGAATGGTGCCTTTCCCACAACAATTTAACACCTATGGGTTGGCTCAATTCAAACCAACTGGATTGGGTTTTGAAAGGATTCTTTTAATGTAACGTTTCATGTGGGAAATCCTCAGATCCTCAGCATATATTCCAGAATGTTTGCCATAGTGGTGAATATCTGTAGCTTGAGTGTAGGATGAGGGTGAAGGTTCATTCTCCCTCAAGCTCGGAGAATGAACCTTCACCCTCATTTCAGTATGTATGAGGTTTCATTTTTGAGGTATCCTAGCCTGACTGAAAATAAAATTCACATTGGCCCATTTATATTTTAATTTAAATTTATATTAACTGGGAAAAATATTGATGAGAAACAGGCTGATTTTACAGGGGAACAATCAGCTCTAAAACAAAGACTGGTCCTTCAGCGTTTAATTGAAACATATTCTTCCCAACCCAGATGTTGCCTCTTTTTTTTTTTTTTGAAACAAGTTTTATTGATTTTTCAATTTTTACAACAAAGTGCTTTGGAAACAACGTGGAGATGGGGTAGTCAATTATCCAAACACAAAGTCATGTATGTATAGCTCAAATTAGCTCCTTAAACATTCCCTCTCTATTTCCCTCAATTAATATAACATATTCAAATTAATACATTTCTAAATAAAGTTCAATCAATCAATAAAATTATCAATAACATTTTATCTATACAAGTCCAAATCCTGTTTTAAATCCTTTACTAAATTCCAATTATCATATTCTGATTTAGCCTTAAATAAACATATTGTTTACACTTTGGGAATCCCTAATTTCCCTCATTTCATAACATATAATGTCTAAAATACGCATATTATTCCAAAAATTACATTCTTACATCTCCCAAATATATTCTCTTTCTTATTCTAATAACTCTTCATTTATTAATACCATGTCTTCCATTATCACAATCCATTACCTTAATCTCATTCCTTTACAAAGTGGTTATCAAACCTAAGATAGATATATTATTCCAAAAAATACATTCTTACTCTATTTCACATATATATTCTATTTCTTATCCTTCTCAGTTATAAGTCAAAATCCTAAACATTAAATCAGCCCATATCTCTAAAAAGCCTTTTTAATCCATTTAGTAAAATTTTAAATCCCATTTTTAAATCTTACTCTGGCTTTCTTTTTGTGCCAGGCAGGTTTCCATAACAGAGCCTCTATCTCATCAGATAGGTCTCCCTTCATTCCTCGACATATCATTTGAATCAAGGGAGAGCATCCAATTATCAATTTTAAGGAATTGGCTCCTTTATATTTGTTCCGTTGTTGCCCTAAAAATTCAAGTCTCAATATTTGATTAAACTGAATAGCATAATCAATTATGTCCAATGTTGTAATTAGTAGTTGGTTATCAATGTTGTCACCGTTCTCAATAAGTTGTATTTGAACATCAATTCCTGTTGCTTTTAAAGTTGCGTGTGGTTTAATTAAAGATGTTGCCTCTTTGAAGCCTTGTTGATTTCAAATCGGCTTTATATTTGTTCTCAAGGGAAAGACTGTGGGGAAAACTAAGGGGTTGCTCATTTTTTTTTTTTTAAAAAAGGCTGCTTCTTAGTCAATCTCTCTACTGTAATACTTGTGAATTCTATGCTCATCTGGAGACATCTTTTTGGAGTATTGCTCACACCGAGAAGAGTATGCAGGCATGAATTACAATAAGTTTTATTATTAACATTTATATCAAATGCAACCTAATTCACAAAGATTCTGGGCAGTTCATAAGTAAAAACATTAAATACAAGAGAAATACAATAATATATAAAATGACAATGATGAAAAAAATTAACAGGAAGGAGAGAGAAACAAACCCACAGAAGCCAAAGGGGTGTGTGTCAGGCCCTCATTTAATATATGGGTTTTCTTTCTATGTTTGGGTCTGCCATTCTGCTGGGAGGGGGGAGGGGGAGGCTTTGCTGTTCTGCTGTTGGAAGGGGGGAGGCTGGTATGGGGTGTCAACAGAAGAACGAATGTGCCCTGGGCCATCTGTCTTATCTCTGTGCCGGGGGAGGAGATTGAGAGGCCGAGAGGAAATCGAAACCCTGAGAATGGTGCCTGGGAACTATGCTTATCAATCTGGTTCCCATAACAACTTTGCACCTGATGATTGGATGAAATCAAACTGGACTTTTGGCCACTGGGGTGGGGTCTGTTAGGGATGCCTTAGTGTAATGTTTCACGCAGGAAAACACTAGATCTTACTTTGATTTTTTGCTGTCACTGTCTCTCAATAAAAGTTCCTTTTGAAATAATGCCTGTCTCAAGAGTTCTGCTTCCTTGGAAGGACTAGCTGAGCAGGATCTTACATTAGGCAAGATCTGCAAAAAGGTCAACCCGGAGAGGCAACCCCCCCTACCATGAGGACAGTGCACATCATGTCTCTCCATGGCAGCGAACAGGATGAGACCGAGTGCTGGGGAGAGTCTGCTGCAAAGACCCCCCAGAAGAAAGCTCCTCTGGATGGATTGAGGAAATAGTGAGTGCAGAAAGCTCTGCGAAGCCGAGATGGTTGGCCGGAGTAGGGAAGAGAGAAGAGTGGGAAGAAAAAGCCCAGCGAGTAACATTTACCCAAGGCAGCTGGAAGAAGGGCTGGAAGAGGGAGATGGAGCTGCTCTCCAATGATGGGGATAAATCCGAAGGAGAGCAGAAGGCACCGAACAAATCCTGAAGCAAGCCATGCAATACACGGTGGAAGTCTTTCAAGACCTAAAAATAAAATCCAGCATTGAGAGTTGTAAATTTTTCCACTCTTCCAGATCCAATTTTATTTGTTTTAATAATCTTACATAGTTGTCTTCTTTTATTGTTGCACATCTTGCTGTTAAATAAATTCCCAAGTATTTAACTTTTTTGACTATTTGAAGGTTTGTTTGTTTTTGCTAGTTGAATTTTTTGTTTTTCTGTTAAGTTTATAGTTAGCATTTTAGTATTTTCTCTGTTTATTTTCAACCCTGCCACTTCTCCAAATTCTTCTATTTTCTCCATAAACTTAACGCTTGTTTCAAGCGGTTCTTCCAATATAAAAACCAAGTCGTCTGCAAATGCTTGTAGTTTGTATTTTTCATCTTTTATCTTCAGTCCTTTAATTTCTATATCTTGCCTGATGTTTCTATTCAATACTTCCAGTGTTAATATAAATAATAGTGGAGATAGTAGACATCCCTGTCTTGTGCCTTTTTTAGTGTCAAAGTTTTCTGTAAAATCTCCATTTACAATTACTTTGGCTGTTTGTTTATGATAAATTGTTTTAATTACGTTTATAAAGTGTTTTCCAAAATCCATTTCCTCTAATTGCTGGAACATAAATTTCCAGTTTACGTTGTCGAACGCTTTCTGTGCATCTAGAAATATTAGAGTCATCTGTTTCCCTGGATGAATAGGATCATTCTTAAGTTATTTTTTATCTGTCTTTTAGGTAGAAAGCCATTTTGGTCTGTATATATAAATTTGGTCAGAAATTTATTTAGTCTTTCTGCTATTATTGAGGCGAAAATTTTATAATCTACATTTAATAGCGATATTGGTCTGCAATTTTTTATTTGTGTCAAATCAGAATCTTCTTTGGGTATTAAAGTGATGTTAGCTTCAGTCAATGTATTTGGTATTTCATTACATAGTTCTTTCAATATTGGGCTTAGTATATCTTGTAATGATTTGTAGAGCTCTGTAGGTAATCCATCTGGGCCTGGGGTCTTGTCATTTTTTTGCCTTTTTATGGCCTCTGTAATCTCCATCATTGATATTTTTCCATTTAATATGTTTTGAATATTCTCTGGAATTTTTGGTAAGTCTGCTTTTTTTAGGTACTGCTGTGTTTTTTCCTTTGAAATTTCCTCTGTGTTGTAAGGTATCTCGTAAAAGTCTTTAATAATTTTTTAATTGTGTCATTTTGAAACTGTAATTCACCTTTTGGATCTTGCAACTTATTTATCAGTTTTTTCTCTTTTTCTTTTTTCAGTCTATATGCTAACCATTTCCCCGGCTTATTGGCATTTTCAAAAAAGTTCTGTTTGGCCCTTTTAATCTGTTGAGCCATTATTTCCGCTTCTACTAGGTTTAGTTTATGTTTTATTAGCTCCATTTGCTTTTTAAGTATTTTCTTTTGTGGGTCTATTTGTAGTTCTAATTCTAATTTTCTAAATGCTTCCTTCAACTTTAACTGTTGTTGTTTTTTTTCTTTATTTTTTTTAGCAGTGTAAGTTATGGCCAACCCTCTGAAATATGCTTTAGCTGTGCCCAACACATTTTGAAGCGACGTCTCTTGTTTCTTATTTATTTTGAAAAAAAAGTCCATTTCCTTTGTCGCTGGTTGTATAAATTCTTTTTCTTTCAATATGGATTTGTTCAAGGACCATCTTAATTTTTTCTTGGCTCCTCTCGAAGTCACCTTTATTGGATTATGATCTGCCCAAATATTAGTTTCTATCTCTATTTCTTGTATCATCGTGCAAAGTTCCGGGATGTCCATATCATATCAATTCTAGACTATGATTTATGTATATTTAAATAAAATGTATATTGCAGTTTTTTTTTATTTTTCTCTCTCCATATGTCTTGAATACAGAATTCTGCCATTTTTGAAAACGCCTTAGGTAATATATTTCTTCTTTTCTTCTCTTGTTTATTGCTTTTATAGTCCAAAGTTCCATCTATTATTGCATTGAAGTCTCCCATTACAGAAAGATTTCGATAGTCCAATTCTAATTTTTTTAATATAGTAAAATACAACAGAATAGCAACAATGAAAATGAATATCTTACCAAAAATACTCTTTTTATAAGACTGGGGAAAATTTTTTGGGATGAACTAAATACAACAATACTGAAATTTATCTGACAAGGAAAAAAAGCCAGAATTAGACTGAAAATGTTACAAGAAGCGAAAGAAAGTGGAGAGTTTGGGCTGCTGGACTGGACGTTATACTATCAAGCAACTATTTTAACATGGCTAAAAGAGTGGATAATGCTTAGAGATAAAAGACTATTATACCTACAGGGGCATGACCTACAACTTGGATGGCATGCCTTTCTGTGGTATGGGAAGAATAAAACACATAGATACTTTCAAAATCACTTTATAAGAAATGCACTTCTTTTAGAATGGGAAAAAATAAAAGCGAAAATACCTAGATAGCTTTCAACAATGGAAGTATTCACTTACCCAAATTTAATTAACTATGAGAAAGTTGTGACTTATAAAGATATTTTGGACAATGAAGGGAAATGAAAGATAGGCAAGATTTACAAGAACAAGGTATTGATTTATCATGGTGGCCATACCTGCAAATTCAAACGAGATATGAAAAAGATGCTAAAACAATGAGATTTTATAAAGAACAGACAGAGTTTGACCAGATACTGTTAAAAACAGATGAAAAATTGATTAAGAAACTCTACAAATATTTGTTAAGCTTAAAGATGGAAGAGGAACAAGTAAAAGAAACAATGATAATATGGGCAAAGAACTTTGGACATAATATAGAATTAGAAAACTGGCAAAGTTTATGGGAAAGAAACGCTAAATTAACGAAAGCGGTGGCTTATAAAGAAAACTTATATAAAATGTTTTACAGATGGCATTTAACACCGGTGAGATTAGCGAAAATGTTTAAAAATACAAGTGTTGGAAATGTAAACAAAATCAGGTACCTATTACCATATCTAGTGGTCATGCCCTAAAGCTAAAAGGTTTTGGTCAAAAATACACATTTGGTTGGAGAAAATGACTTTAAAACATAGATTTTAAGCCAAAACTGTTTCTGTTAGGCATAATAGGAGGAAACTATGAGAAAGATTGTATATACTTAATTCTACATGTATTTGCCCAATATTGGAAAAATGAAAATTTAGCAAATGGAAGAACTAATTAAGAAAATTTTAGATTGTACAGAAATGGACAGATTGACATTAAAGATAAAAGAGAAAGAAGACTCAGTATACTTTAGAACATGGGATAATTTTTATCAATGGCTAGAAAAATGAGTTAGAGAGAAAGGAACATGATATATACCAGTGGTGGCGAACCTATGGCACGCGTGCCAGAGGCGGCACTCAGAGCCCTCTCTGTGGGCACGCGCGCCAAGCCCTGGAGATTGCAACCGTCCCTCTTCAACCAGCTGCCCGCTAACTCGCCGAGGTCCCACGTGGCCGGATGCATCCCAGCACCCATGTGCTTGCTGGCCTCTGTGTGCGGGAGCTGATGGTATCAGGGCAGCAGCCGCCCCGGCCCCTGCCTCGCCTTGCCCTGTGACAATGGCACTCCCGCCCTGCCTCACCTCACCCCGCAGGACGAGCCTCCTGCCCACCGCCCCACCTGCCAGAGACCCCCTGGATCTCCCCCAACCCTGCCCGGCCCCCACATGCGTCCCTCCCCACAAGCAACATCGAGGTGATCATGCCCACCTTGGCCACACCCACCCAGTCTGCCATGACCACCACAGCCACGCCCACCCAGTGGGCCACGCCCCCCTGGCACCCGGCGATAAATAAGTGGGTTTTGGGTTGCGGTTTGGGCACTCGGTCTCTAAAAGGTTCGCCATCACTGATATATACTATGTAACATTGAATATATACTTGTAGGAAGAAGACTTCTGAGCGATTAACTAACATATTGATTATGATAATATAGAAATTAATTATTACTTATTGTTTTTAAATACATGAACCCAGACAACATGCTGTTTGCTAAATATTAAGAATGTTATTTAAGAAAAACCTTAACCCTAACCCCAACCCTTACCCCAACCCTTACCCCAACCCTAACCCTAACCCTAACCCTAACCCTAACCCTAACCATAACCCTAACCATAACCCTAATCCTATAAAAATTAATAAAATATAAACTAAAAAAAAGAGACCTAAAAATAAAATCCAGGCAAAATCCAGGAGCAAAAAGAAGGATCAGCTGGAGGAACCCGAGTGCATAGGTGATGAGTCAGGGGCGACCGAAACAGTGGTGGGCACAGCGGGATGTACAGAGATAGCTGCAGAGACCCCCATGGGGAACGCTCCACCAGCCCCCAGAGGAAGAGCCCCACCAGAGTAAGCAAAGCTGGTCCCTCTAGGGGTGAAGTTTGATGGAGACCTCCAGCAAGTAGGCTTCTTCTGGCCCAAGTGTTCACCTACATGCAAGTCTATGGGAGACCTCCCCAGCGAGGAAGCCAGAATCAGGGTCATCACCCTAGCCCAGGGGTAGGCAACCTCGGCTCTTTTATGACTCATGGACTTCAACTCCCAGAATTCCTGAGTCAGCATAGCTGACTCAGGAATTCTGGGAGTTGAAGTCCATGAGTCATAAAAGAGCCGAGGTTGCTTACCCCTGCCCTAGCCCTAGAAGCGACCGCAGTTTGGTGGATGGTTACCCTGCACAACTGCAATGCACCAGAGCTCCAAACTTTAACCATTTCGTGGAGGTTTGAAGACCATTTGGCTGACCAAAAGACACAAGATTGCATAAAAACTGTGAGGCAGGGATGCCAGCCAGTAGCTGAATACACAGAAGAGTCCAGGGACCTGGCATGCCAATTCAACTGGCCTGAAGATATTTTGATCAGCAGTTTCCAGGATGGGCTGAATGACAACCTGTATAATGCATGCCAGGGGTGCCATGGCACGATTGCATGATTGGTGCCTCCTAGCCAAGGAGGTGGAAATCGACCAGAACCGCAACCCATACCACTCTGGCAGAGCGTGGAAAAGGTCCTCACTGGAAAAGAAAAGAGAAGCAGCTAAAGCCTCGGCTGCAGCCCCACGCTCAACAGCCTGCTTTAAGTGTGGCAAGGAAGGTCATCACGCCATAGAATGCTGCAGCAAAACTCCATGAAAGAGAAGCGAGTGACAGATGGAGGGAAGCCGACAAAGCCCACCCAGTGCCAAAAAGACACAGCTCTGAGAAGTGCGAAGGTTGTGGAGATCTGTCTGGCCACGTTAGCTATGGAACCCCTGGGACTAACCATGGGAAGCCACTCAGAGACTATAACTTTCATTGTGGCCCCTGGAATATAATGGCCTCTAGTTCTGGAGCTAGCGTGGCTGAGAAAATGGAACCCATTAATAGACTGGTGAGTGGGACATTTGAAGTTCCCTAAAGAGAAAACCCCGAGTAAACAATGCCAGGTGGGAAAGGAAAGAATTTGGGAAATAGCAGCTACTTTAAGCGGTGAAGCCCTACAAACCATACCTAGAGAATATCGGGACTTGGCTGAACTGCCCCCTCATTCACCCACAGATTGTGTCATCGAAATCGTCCCAGGGACTAAACTACCAAAGTCAAAACTGTACTCCATGACCCCTAGGGAGTTGAATGAACTGCATCAGTTGATAAGAACCTGGCTTGTGGTTTCATCCAACTGGCTAGACTCCAGGTGGCCACCCCGTTTTATTCAGAGAAAAGAAAGGTGGCTCTCTTCATCTCTGCATAGATTATAGAAGTTTGAATGTGGTGTGCATGGAAAATGTGTATCCACTGCCCCTCGTGAAAGATATGCTGGCCCACCTAACAAAAGGAAAGATATTTTTCAAATTGAATCTATAGGAGGCATACTACCAAGTTAGAATCAAGGAGGGGGAGAAGTGGAAGACTGCTTTCAACTGCCCCCTTGGCTGTTTTCAATTTAAAGTACTCCCTTTGGGTTTGCAAGGAGCCCTGCGGTGTTTATGCAGCTAATCAATGAGGTGCTCCACGAGCAACTGCATAAGAGTGTTTTGGTGTAGCAGGACAATATCCTAATCTACACTGAAACAAAGGGAGAACATGTAACATTGATCAGGGCAGTCCTGAATAAACTCTGAGCAGCCAAGCTTTATGCAAAATTATCAAAATGTGAGTTCCATAAAGATAAAATTGATAAAATTGACTACTTAGGTTCTCACATGAAGGTGTGGAGATGGATCTGGAGAAGGTACATGCCGTTCTGGAATGGGTGGCTCCCTGCACCAGAAAGCAGCTACAGAGCTTTTTGGCGTTTGCGAATTTCTACTGGCAATTCATCCCTTCTTTCACACAAATTGCTCTACCCATCACCAACCTGTTAAAAATGAAAGGGGTTGATAAGCTGAAGCCCAGCCAGACTCTGAAATGAATAATGGAGTGCCAAATGGCATTTGAGAAGCTGAAAAGGCATTTTTCGGTGGACCCAATTTTAAAATACCCAGATCCAGAAAAGGGATTTGTAATTCAAGCTGACACCAGTGATGTGGCCATGGGAGCAGTATTGCTCAAGAGAATGAGAAAGGCCAACTGTAGCCATATGCTTACACCTCCAAAAAATTATCAGAAACTGAACAGTGTTGGGCAGTCTGGGAGAAGGAAGCTTAAGCAGTGCGCTGGACCCTCCTTACCTGGAGGCACTTCTTGGAAGGGAGCAAAATCCCTTTCCAAGTGTGGACTGACCATAAAAACTTAGAAGCTCTCAAAATGCCCAGGAAGCTGTCACTTAAACAAGCATAGTGGGCCCAACACTTCCACCAATTCAATTTCACCCTCCACTACTTGCTGATGCCCTATCCAGAATGCCACAATATAATAGCACCAAGGCTGATGTATTAAAGCCTTTATTAGCAGCCCCAGTGGTCATGAGGTCACAGAAGAGAAGCCCCGCACCATTGGACAATGTTGCCTCAACTGCGTTCAAACAAGCTTTAGAGAAAGATGAGTGGTTTTCAAAGCATAAAAATCTCTGCTCGATGCAGGATGGACTAGCGTGGGTGGTGGGAAACCTCTATGTCCCTGCCACTCAAAGATTAAAAACTATGCAAGTTTCCCATGATTCAAAACTTGCAGGACATTTTGGATTGTGAAGACCCTACATCTGATAAAAAGGCAATTCTGGTGGCCATTGTTGAAAAAAGACATTGAAAGTTATGTGGCCAGCTGCCCGATTTGCGCTGCAGCAAAGCGAAGGCAAGGGAAAATCCCTGGTCTTTTGCAGCCAGTAGCGAACCCTTCAGAGAGAGAGATTTCTATGGATTTTATTGTGGAACTGCCGGAGAGTTCAGGAAATACAGTCATCTGGGTCGTAACTGACTTATTCTCCAAGCAAGTCCATTTCATTCCATGCCAAAGGATCCCAACTGCTAAAATTGTAGCTTAAATGTTTCCCCTACACATTTACCGGTTGCATGGAGCCCCTCAGCACATAATTTCAGACAGGGGTATACAGTTTACTTCAAAGTTCTGGAAGGCCTTTTTGGACCTATTGGGTACAGAACAAGCTTGAGTTCTAGTCATAGACTCAAACAAATGGGCGAACAGAACGAAAGAACTCAGTTCTAGAGCAGTATCTTAGGTGCTTCATCAATTACCAGCAGGACAATTGGACTGATCTCTTACCCTTTGCTGAAGTGGCATATAACAATGCTGTTCACTCCAGCACAAGGTACAGCCCCTTTCATGGGACAAGTGTTCAACCCTATGCCCAACTACCTACCAGTGAGCCCATCATCCTTTCCCTTAAGGAATGGATGAATCAGTTGCAAAATACCTGGCCAATAGTCAGAAAAGCCCTAGACGTAGCCAGGGATGCTTATAAAGCTCAAGCAGATAAAAAGAGAAGGGAACCCAAACCTTTTAATATTGGGGACAAAGTCTATTTATCAACTAGGTTTCTGAAATCACTGCAATCTTCCAAGAGGTTAGGACCCAAATTTGTAGGTCCCTTCCCAATCAAGCGCATCATCAATCCAGTTACTGTGGAACTGGAACTTCCTAAGACTTTAAGACAGATTCATCCAGTGTTTTATTGTAGCTTGTTGAAGCCTAAGATAACCTCGCCTTTAAGGCCAAAAGCACCTCCTACACCACAGCCCATTATGGTGGAAGGTGAACAACACTTTGAGATTAAAGAAATCTTGGACTCATGTAAGCATCATGGAGTTGTCCAATATTTGGTAGCCTGGAAAGTTTTGCCAGCTTCCCAGAATGAATGGGTTCACAAAAAGCAGGTTAGGGCTCCAAAGCTATTTAAACGCTTTCATGAACGCTATCCTGATAAACCTTGCTGTCTATTTTTCTTTTCCCATTTTATTATTTTCTCTCTCCTGCAGGTGGATCTTCCGTTTTTTTAGGGGGGCACCATGTCAGACCCTCATTTAATATATGGATTTTATTTCTATGTTCGGGTCTGCTATTCTGCTGGGAGGGGGGAGGAAGAGGCTTTGCTGTACTGTTGTTGGGAGGGGGGAGGCTGGTACAGGTGTCAATGGAAGAAGGAATGTGCCCTGTCTTATCTCTGCACTGGGGGGAAGATTAAGAGGCCAAGAGGAAATTGAAACCATGAGAATGGTGCCTGGGAACTATGCTTATCAACCTGGTTCCCATGGGGGTAACTTCTCCCATGGTGAAAAGCCAGATCTGGGTGAACAGCCAGATCTTCAAGTCCTTTAAAACACCAGCAAAGTGGAGGCTGTCCACATCTTGGGGAATCCACATTCCTGAGGGCAGACACTGCAATTGAAATGGCACAGTTCTGGGGTACCAATAGATGGCATTATTTAATTGAAGCAATCCACAGCAGGTCAACTCTGTCAGATTAAAATGGTCAGGCAGATATTATGGGAGATAGGCAGTCCCTCAAGTAACCAGGCCCTATGCTATGTATGGCTTTATAGGCAACAATTAGCACAGGGAATCGGGAATTGCACCCGGAAGCAAACTAAGAGCCAGAGCAACTTGCAAATCAGAGGTGTTACATAGACATATGTCTCCAGTGAGTTGAAAGACAACCAGACAGACATCTGTACATGGCAACAGACTTAGGTCAATGTCCTCCACTGCTAGATCACATTTCAAATGCTTGAGACAAAAAAACAGATTCCATGTGTCGCTCCTGACATATATTAATGTTTTGGGTCAAGTTCATGATTACCAAGGAGGCCACAAACTCTGAGCAGGTCCGGACTCAATGTCATCTGGTGACCAATTAAAATCCCCACACAAGGATTCTGTTACATGCATACATACATGCAACAATCTAGGTCCTCTTGGTTCTGATCAATCACCTCCTATATTAGCAGATAGAGTGTTTCCAGCTCTTTTACCTGGATATGATATTATAAACATATTTCCCAGGTTAAAATAAGACTATTGAAGAAACTGGCCTATTTTTGCCTTGGTAAATCTTTGTATGAATCATCAGAAACAAATTTTTAATAGATGCATGGATTTTCTTTTTACAAAAAACATAACTGACAAATTAATATATTTTTTTATCAAGCAGGTCCATACCTATAAATCAGGGGTGGGGAACTATGACCCTTTTATGACTTGTGGACTTCACCTCCCAGAATTCCTGAACCATGCTGGCTCAGGAATTCTGGGAGCTGAAATGCACAAGTCATAAAGGGGCCATTGTTCCCCACCTTTGCTATAAATAATATGAAGTACTCTTACAGCCTTCACTGCCCTGGAGGGAATATTTTTTTTCCATGGCTGGTATTGCTCAGTGTAGCTCTTCAGATATCTTGTAATTCTTCCATACAAATGGAGCACATTTTATCCTAGCTGCCAGCAAGATCTTTTTAGCTAAAGTAACTCTTAGCTGAGTCCAAATGTAGTGTCCAAATCTGTACTTTTACCAAGCTTAACATCCTTCAAGTTTGTTAGAGCTGTTGAGGCAGTTCCAAAATATATTAAAAATACAGTCTTTGTTCAAAGATGTTGGTCTCTGTAAATGCTAGAGCTTGATATATACTTCTTGATTTCTTTTTAAAGCTACTTTTCTCCTAGTGGGTTTACTCTTCTTTGAGACTCTTTTAAGTTAACCTGGTTAAAAAACGTTATAGCTCCATTTTCTAGGTCTCTTGCTGAAAGGAATAGAAAGGTTCTAAAATAGCACAACTATTGATATTCAAATCAATTGAAGCCTGGTTTCTTATCTTATAGCTTATGGGATTTTTATTTCAAATTAGTGTAGGCACCAGTTTCTTACTTTTTTTGCATTATTGTTTTGAAAATTTGATCGGTCTATACTTTGGCTAGGTTGTTTTGCTGGGGCATGACTAAAAAAAATCATTTGTATCAGAGCATTGTAGAAATGGTTCAATACCATCGGTGAGCTAAATGTTTCTTTTCTGCGCTTTTTACAGGAATCTTAGATTATTTTCAACCATTTCATCCTAGTGAAATTTCCAGACCTCTGCCACTTCTGCTATTCACTTGGATACCATTCTTTATTTTATTTTATTGTATCTTTTTATTAACCCTATGTGAGTATATTCAGTTTGCATCTCTGTGTGTATACCTACATGCTTTATTGCGTTTGACCTCTGGACTATGGTTATTAAAATAACTATTTAATTTTTTATTAACTGGTATTATTAAATGCTTTTGACAAGTTTGGGCAAATATTTGTATTGATTGTTTCAAAGCAAATATCAACAAGAATTTTGCACTACATGCTTTCTTTACAGGTTTGTTTAATCATTTATAAATGGACTTTTATGGTCAAATCTTCCATAGGCTGCTTTCAGTATACAAATGCACAATATACAATCATTCTAAACTGGTAGACAACATAACTGTTAGTAAGAATTTATATAACACTACTCACAAATAACTTTCATCCCATAAACAATAGTAAGGAATTAAAATAAATTAATACTAGTTATACAGGAATCTATACCGTACACATTTACTTGAAGAACTTTGGACCTTTCAGGAAGAGAGCCAAAGATAGAAATAAACTGCCTCCTCTGCAGTTTGCCAGCTAATTGTTCAGGCAGACAAGCAAGCAAATAGAACTTTGGAACTGACATCTGAGCTGCTGTATGTAAAGTCATTCCACCAAATACATGGAATAGGAGAGGATGATTTCTGAGTGGAAGTCAGCATCTTTCAAACAATTGACCTGTGACCTTTATTGCAGAAATAATAGTATTGTGGTGTTGTGCTGAAGATGGAAATTCTAAGTTGCTTTTCCACTTGATTAACAGGATAAATTATAATATTTTTAAACTAGATCTTAGATCAACCCCCCATTTGTTAAAAGGAAGATAAAAGCAGTTAATTGAAACTATAATTACAGCCAAAGAAGTTCTATATAGAGAAATCTGAGTTCAGGATACTGAAAGATAATGCCAATTGCACCAGTTGTTTCATCTGATAAATTGGAAGACATGCCATTAAAATGAAGGTGGGTAAAAGCTATCTAAAGTTATCTATTGAAGACAGCTGGAGAATAGCCTTTAAGGGCCTCTGTGCTTGCAATAAATTATGTGGCCGACATTAAGGAATAGCTGAAAGGCAGTCATTGTGAAATTATGTGTAGGAAAACAGTAGTAAGATAAGATGTGACTCTACTAACCTAAGCTTATAATCTCAATAAAACTAATACCATAAGAAGTCAGAAAATACAGGCAGGCAAATTTCAGCCTTTTTTCCCTTAATTTTCTGTAAGCTGCCAAGTCCAAATTTAATTTCCTAATTGCATCTGGATCTATAACTTCTCCTCAAAACTAAAAGGTGAATTACTACTGCTGCCACATTCCTTTTCCTTGTGACAAGCTTCAATGAAAATGAGCTGTGTACACTTAGTCTGTTTTTCTAGCTAAATGATTGATAGATTGGTTCCTCTTAACTGCATAAGAATTGTTTTCTTATGTCTCTTGAAGAACTGTCAAACTCTAGAAAATGTACAGAACATACTGTGGGATCAGTTTGAATATTTTATGATCCTGGCAGGAATTTTTGTGGACTAACCTATCATATTTCCAGGATCCACATCCATAATTCCACAATCCCTTTGAGAACCTAAGCCAGTGGTCTGGCTTTCTTTATACTATATACTTCACTTCTTTACTTTAGTCTATTTAGGAGTAAGGAAAGCCTTTTCAGCCTCATGTGTATGTTTATGTTATACTTTATTTTTGCACCTTGCCTGAGATATTTGACAAACAATGCTATGAAAAAGAAGTAGCCATGTTTATCAGAATCAGCAGTTAGGATCAAATTCAGACCAGGGCAAACTGTGATTATTGGCCACATGAGGTTCTCTAATACAACAATGTATGCAATGATAACAACAGCAGCACTCAATCCAACATTCACAGTCACAAAACTTACACATATTGGCTTACCAAATAGGTATTGTCAAGGGGCAAGGCAAACAAGCAATCCCAGCCTAAATGGCTATAGCAGGGAATACTCGGTATTCAATCTACTCCCCAAACTCTGAAGGAAGGAGTAAGAAAGATTAAACAAAGAGAAGGGGGGTAAATGGTGACTGCACAGAGTGGGTTCAAGCATGGCCAGCACACTGAAATACAAAGCTCAGGGTGATAGCAATGCTTAAAACTCTCCGAACAAGGACAATATTATGGGAGGGGGCGTGGCTAGCACGGTGACATGACGATCTCTCACGGGGCTCCGTGAAAATCGCTGAAATCCCCTTGCGTGGGGGTCTGGAGAGACCCTAGCCAACCCTGTAGGGGTTGGTGAAGAAGAGAAGACACTCTGCGGACCGCAGGGACATGGCAATTTACTGTGGGAGCGGAGGAGAAGTGGAGGAGAAGCTCTCAGACCGGCAAGGAGTGATAGACGGCCATTGTGTGCCTGTCAGAAGCCGTGGCAGCCCGACTGGAAAGATACAAGAAGGAGATTGAAGAATGGTGTGTTTGCTCTGGGTGAAATTTTTCTGATCTCTATTAAGAAAAGATTCTGTTCTCCCTTAACATTGGACCTGGCTGAGAGTGGGACTGAAAAAAGAGGTGGGATTTTAAATCTTCCACCTCTGGACATGGCGGCGATTAGGCTGTGAAGTCATTAACAGGTTGGAAAAAGTTTAAAACTTCAAAATTAAATAAGAGACTAAAATAGAGGAAAATAGAACAAGTCTGCCATCTACTGGGCATTACTGGCAGAGAAAGATAATAAGAGGTGGAAGTGGCTGACCTTGAACATGAGGTGTGAAGTGTGGACTGTGGAAGCTGTAAACAATAATTAGCCTTGGCACCTGCAAATTGCTTAGTCTGGAAAGCTGGAACAGAGAGTGGAAGTAATATGATTGTGTAAACCTAGCAGCTCTTGGGCTTTAACAGATAATAAACAACTAAACAGGTTGAAGCTGAGAAATAGCAGGAATTTACTTCCAGTTTGAATAGAAGAATTCCCTTGCCAGACTTTGATGGATTATAAATAACTTTGATGGTTTACAAGTAACTTTTGATGTGATATCCATTAAAGAGGAAGAGAAGAAGAGACTAGAACAATCATAGAAAAACTCTTGGATTATTTTGTGAAAGACTGTTGGGGATACTGCTGGGCCATTGTGGATTACAAATAAACTTTGATATAATATTCGTTAAAGAGGAAGAGAAGAAGAGTTGAAGACGGTTCATGAAGGACACTTTGGTCTATTTTATAAAAGATATTTAGAGACATAGTTGGGACTTTGTGGACTACAAATAATTTCATATAATATTTCTACATAATATTATATAGAAGAAGAGAAGAAAGGTGTAGAACTATATTTAATAGAACTTTTGGATTAATATACTATAGGTTCTTTGGACAGAGGTTGTAATAAGAGTGAAAGAGGGATCTGGTAGTGAGATTGTGGACATAAGGAATTTATTGAACCTATTGAATTTATTGAAGCTGGGAGACTATTGGGTGGGGGACTGTGGAATAGCTGGGAATGTGTTGTGAAACTATTGGTTATTCTATTTGTTAATATTTAAAGATGAAAAAACCTACATCCCCTCCTCATCAGCATCAGCAGCATCTTCGAGCCCAGCCAGTCAAAGATCTTTGGATAGTATGTTGCAACAGGAAAGAATAAACGCAATGAAAGCGGAAACAAAAATGATGTTTCAATCGATTCAGGAATCAATAGCCAAACTACATGAAGAGATGAAGGAAAGAACCCCAAAAGTGGATGACAAAGTAGAAAATATTCAACAAATAATGATTAAAAATGAAGAAAGAATCAAGAAGATAGAGGAAAAATCAGAACAAACTGAGAAAAAGGTGGAGGAAATGGATCAGAGACTGACCCAGGCAGATAAGAGCCTTGAGGGAACAGTGATATCCTTAGAAATGGAGAAGGCTGAATACTTCCTGAGATTTCAAAATATAGAAGGGGAGAAAGGGGAAGATCTTGCCAACAAAATGGGAGGGTTGCTGGCTGAAGTGTTGGAGGTGAACAAACAGAAGGCGTTATCTGAGATGGATGAAACTTTTTGGGTACACACAAGTTATGCAAGAAGGAACAAACTCCCCAGAGAAGTGCATGTTAGATTTTTGAAGAAGATGACTAGAATGGAAATACTTCAAAGAGTAAAAGGAAAGCCAATGGTTTACAAAGAGAAAAAAATAGTTATCTTAAAACAGATACCTAGAAGAGTGAGAGATATAAGGAGACAATATCAATTTCTGGCAAGAAAATTGATCAAATATGATATAAACTTTAGATGGTTGATACCTGAAGGATTATTGGTGACTTGGCACGAGAAAAGATATAGACTAGATTCAATAGACAAGGCAATAGAATTTTATGACCATCATTTTGGTATGGAGGAAGAAAAGGAGAAAAGAGAGAAAATGGATGTTAAGGGACAAGAGGAACCGTTTGGAGAGGGAACTCTGCAGCTAAAAGAAAGGGAAGTGGAACAAAAAGAAAGAGCAGAATGGGAAGGAACCAGAGCAAAGGAACAGAGAAATAAGAACCACCAGGATGACTAGGCCTATTTACAAGTGAAATGATGGAAGAAGAAATTATTTTACTATCAGTGAATGTTAATGGACTGAACTTTGTAGTGAAAAGGAAAAAATCTTTAATAAATTAAAAAAATAGAATTTAGATTTGATTTGCCTTCAAGAAGTACATATTAAAGATGAACAGTATAAACTACTAGAAAATCCCAAAATTGGGAAATTATATGCTTCCCTAGCACAACTGAAAAAAGGGTGGTTCTATACATTAAAGAAACAATAAAATCAAAACAAATCTATAAAGACGAAGAGGGGAGAATATTGATGGTGGAAGAAATAATAAATTATAAACTATAAATTATAAATAAATTATAAATTATAAACGGACATTATTAATAACGATATATGCACCGAACAGTAAGCAAGAAGTCTTTTACAAACAATTACACAATTTTTTTTTAGAAATGGAATATGATAATATTTGTATTGTGGGAGACTTCAATGCAATTGTTGATGTAAAATTGGACTATAAAAGTAGTAAAATAAATCAAAAAGTTAGGAGAACTTTACCAAAGACCTTTTTTTTAAAATGATGGAAGAAATAGGAATACAAGATGTATGGAGAGAATTAAAACCGGAGAAAAAACAGCATATCTTTTACTCTAATAGGCACAAATCATGGTCGAGAATCGACATGATATGGATGCCATCGGAGCTACAAGAAAATATACAGGAAATAGAACTGGAGCCGAATACCTGGGCAGACCATAATCCAATAAAAGTTAAATGGAAAGGACAAATAAGAAAACTAAGATGGACATTACGGCAGTCAATATTAAAAGACAAGGAGTTATACAAAGAATGAAGAAAGAAATGGATTTCTTTTTTAAAGAGAATAAAAATGGAGAAACGTCCTTGCAAAATGTATGGGACACTGCCAAAGCGTATTTTAGAGGATTAGCATCTCTTATATAGGAAGGAAAAACAAGGAGAAAAAGCAAAAACAAAAGGGGTTGGAAGAAGAATATAAAAGATTAGAACTAGAGAGGACCGCAAAAACCAAAGCTTAAAAATCAAATGGAATTAGTAAAACATAAATTAAATATATTAGAGAAAGAGGAATTGGCACAAAAAATCAAAGCAGCAAAATAGATTTTTTTTGAAAATGCAAATAAGACGGGAAGATGGCTCGCATACAGACTTAAAAAAGAGAAAGAAAAGAAGTTGATACAAAGATTGAGAGATGAGACTGGTACCATCCAATACCAAAATGAAGCTAAGAAAATAATAATAAAGGAATTCTATGAAAAATTATATAGCTGAGAGAAAATATCAGAAGATAAAATAAAACAATATCTGGAAAAAGCTAAATTGCCAAAAGTGTCTGAAGAAGTGAAGACCATGCTGAATGAAAGAATAACAATGATGGAGCTAACAGAAGCAATTAGGAGACAAAAAAATAACAAAACACCTGGGCCAGATGGTTTACTGGTAGAATTTTATAAACATCTACAAGACACATTAGGCCCATCTATGCTCGAAGTCTATAATGAAGCATTGTCAGAAGCAAAGATACCTAAAACATGGACGGAAGCAAATATAACACTGATACCCAAAGAAGATTCTGATTTATTACAAATAAAAAACTATAGGCCAATATCATTGTTAAATGTAGATTATAAAATCTATGCTTCAATAATAGCAGAGAGACTGAAAAGGTTCTTAAATGATTTTATACACATAGATCAGAATGGATTTCTATCTAAGAGGCAAATTAAAAATAATATGCGGATAATCTTGAATACATTGGAATCAGTAGTGGGATTCAGCCGGTTCGCACCACTTCGGCAGAACTGGTAGCTAATTTTTTGTTGCCCAGGCCCAGAATAGATTTCCGGAAGCGGCATCCACACAGAGAACCGGTTGTTCACATATTTGAATCCCACCATTGATTGGAATACTATGAGATGCATCCTGGAAAGCAAATGGCACTGATCTTCCTTGACGCACAGAAGGCATTTGACAATGTGAATTGGCAGTTTATGTTTTTACAATTAAAGTGTATGGACTTTGGAGATAAATTTATTAATACGATTAAGGCAATATACCATAAACAAACAGCAAAGGTGATTATAAATGGGGACTTAACAGAAAACTTTGATATAACTAAGGACACAAGACAAGGATGTCCTCTATCGCCATTGTTATTTATATTAACTCTAGAGGTGTTAAACAGAAATATTAGACAAGACAGTGGAATAAAAGGTATGAAAATAAAGAAAGAGGAGCATAAATTATAGGCATTTGCTGATGACCTAGTGTTCATTCTAGAAGAACCACAAGAAACAGGACCTAAACTAATTGAGAAAATAGAAGAATATGGTGCAGTTGCAGGACTGAAAATAAAGAGAAAACTAAAATATTAGTTAAAAACTTTACGGACAAATAGAAAAGAGAATTTGCAAAAATGATGGATATGCAGATTGCAAAAAAAGTTAAATATCTAGGAGTTCAATTAACAGCAAGATGTGTAACTATCAAAGAAGATAACTATGATAAACTGAAAGCGCAAATTAAAGTAGATTTGGAAAACTGGAAAAACCTACAACTGTCCTTGTTGGAAAGAATAGCTACAATTAAGATGAATATTCTGCCAAGATTACTGTACCTGTTTCAGACAATTCCAATAAGACTAGAAAAAAAATACTTCAAAGAATTAAATAAAATGATATTAAAATTTATATGGCAAGGCAAGAAAGGGAGAATAAATGTAAAGATGTTACAAGATGCCAAAAATAGAGGAGGCTTTGGCCTTCCAGATTGGGAGCTATATTATCAAGCATGTGGGTGAAAGAATGGATTAATCTGAGGAACATAAGATTGTTGACGTTGGAGGGTCATGATCTTCAACTGGGATGGCATGCATTTTTATGGTACGGGAAGAGTGAGATACATAGCTACATAGTATACAGAGCTACAGAGATACAGAGATACAGAGATACATAGTTAATTTCAAAGACATTATATTAGGAATGCATTACTGCTAGTATGGACAAAAATTAAAGAACAACAGTATTTGAAAATACCAGTCTGGTTATCTACAATGAAGGCGCTAATACATCCAAATGTAATTAACATGGAAAAAATTATAAGATACAATGATATATTAAATGAAAAGGGGGAACTTAAAACTAAACAAGAAGTTAATAGGCTAGAGATTGACCTATCATGGTGGCCACAGTTACAGGTACAATCCAGATATGAAAAAGACAGGAAGATATACGGTTTTTATAAAGAACCAACTAGACCAGATACTAATGGGGATAGATGATAAATTAATTAAAAGGATATACAATTATTAAGTACTAAATTGGAAGAACAAGTAAAAGTGACAATGGTAAGATGGGCTAAGAATTTTGGCTATACAATAGAATTAGATAAATGGCAGAAATTGTGGGACAGAAACTATAAACTTACAATGTCAACAGCGTACAAAGAAAATCTTTATAAAATGTTCTACAGATGGCACCTTTCACATGCAAGACTAGCGAATATGTACAAAGATAAATCTGTTAAATGCTGGAAATGTAATCAAATACCAGGTTCGTATTATCACATGTGGTGGACATGTCCCAAAGCAAAAAAATATTGGAAGAAAATACACCTATGGTTGGAAGCGATGATAAAACAACATATAAATTTAAAACCAGAGATATTTTTATTGGGCATGTTACCAGGAAACTATAATAAAGGTAATAATTACTTAGTTTTACATATATTAACAGCAGCTAGAATAGTATATGCACAATTTTGGAAAAATGAAAAAACCCCTACAGAGGAGAATATAATTTAAAAAATACTGGAATGCGCAGAAATGGATAGGTTAACGTTAAAAATTAAAGAAAAAGAAGAAACTGAATTCTATATAACATGGGGCTTATTTTACCAATGGTTAGCTGATAAAAACAGAGGTTAGAAAGTGGGAAATATGAGAAAATGTGGATTATGTGAGGAAGACTTATAATGGATTAGTAAATATTTTGATCATTGTACAATTAATGTTAATGTAGGAAATACTATTTTTAATAATATGATTGTTACTTCCGAGTATATGATTGTATTTTGATAAGATTATTATGAATGTGATGATTATTATATTCTAATACGTATACCTAGACAACACACTGTTCAATATAGAAATGGAATTTTTGAGATAATAATAATAATAATAATAATAATAATAATAATAATAATAATAATAATAATAATAATAATAATAATAATAATAATAATAATAATAATAATAATAATAATACAACATTATGAATGAATCAATATATACTTTGCAAGATCCATAAAGGCAAATACATCTTCTACAAAAAATTCTACAAATTGTGCAATGATAACAGCAACAACAATAAAAAAAAACATACACAGTCACAAAGAATACATGTGCTAGGGTGGGTAAGAAAGGGAAAAATAATTGGGGGAAAGATAATAGCCTTTAACAAGAAAATAAAATAGCTCAAATAAATCTTACCTTATCACATGTCATTGATGAGAGGGTGAGGAACACCATCAAGAACGAGGTGTGAGGACATACATGAGAGCACAACCCTTACCTGGGTTGCGACCCCAACAAATACAAGGCGTGATCAGTCCCCAGGAACGCCAGCTTCCTGTCAGGTCCTGGCCATGGGCTGACTCTGCTTCTTGGAGCGCCCCAACGATAACCTACACACTACCTACTTCAGCCCCTCAAGCATGTCTGTTTGTGGCCCTTCTCGTACTGCCAAAATGGGATGAATTACCAGGGGTCTCCAAAGAATAGGCTCCCTCTTACCTCTTATTCAAACTGGAAATGTGGGTACATGTAGAAAGAGCGAGCTGATTGCCTATGGTCCAAATCTGGAGATGGTCAGGAGCCCCAGCTGGACACTAAGCTTCTTTCAGCTTTCGACTTTTCTTGGCCAATGCACCAAACTGTCAGGAGAAAAATCCAATAAAGGCAAAAGACAGCACATCACAAACATCTCACGTCAGAATTCAGAAATTTATTGCTTTATTGAAATTTAGAACATGCATTAAATACTTACATTCAATAACCCATTGCAATAAGGACAAGCTTTGGATCAGCAGTCATAACAGTGACGGCTAGTGGCCAAGTGGCCTCGAACTGAATCCACCCTCAATCTTTTATACCTTAATTGTCCCCAAAACCACAAACAGATGGGCGCTTAAACTTGCAATAACAAGGAATCAGTTCCTTGTACTTTCTGCTGACCACAACTTTCCACATAACCGTTCTTTCATGTGTACATATGAAACTTGCATCCATCTGTTACTTTCAGTTCCTTATTTCCCACAGTTCTAACTCTTATGTTATATATATATATATATAACAGGCAACTCTGCAAAATTCTCTTAAGCAAAGCACAGTTACAGTTTAGATTACAAATATTTCTTTTGAATTGTGAAACTGACTATAGCCAGTGGTGGGATTCAGCCAGTTCGCACCACTTCGACAGAACCGGTAGCTATTTTTTTGTTGCCCAGGCCCAGAATGAACTTCTGGAAGCGGCATCCACACAGAGAACCGGTTGTTCATATATTTGAATCCCACCACTGACTATAGCACAAAGTTTGGTTCAGTATTGTTCCATGTTTGAATTGTCTAGGCCTTACTTAGCATACAAAACTAAGGCATAGAATTTCTCCTTTCACAGTACAATTATAGCTTACTCTTACATGTATCTTGATATTATGGCTGGTTTCACGCATCATTAGCACCAGCTTAGTTTATCATGGCTTACTGAACAAGCCACAATGGTTGGGTTCAGCCACTGTACTTAGCATAGTACACAAATCCTTCCTGCTGGTCTTTGCCATACAACAGAAATCAGTAACTTTATTTCACAACACACTTAATCCAATCAGCTACTAATCAGCAAATATCTTTACTAATGGTTCTGGTACATGCTCACATAGCTGGGTCAGATAACATAAGTAGGGAAATACACTCTAGGAACTCTAAATTTCTACAAGAACTCTGAAACATCTTACAATATTTCTACTAGGGAAGAACTGAAAACAATTGATTATATCACTGTGCCTTTCCTTTTAAAGCAGTAGTAGGCATGAGTTGGTTGCTGCAGTTCACCTATACTTGGTAGGATTTTGCAATGAACTCCAAAATGAAAAGTCTTAGATGTTCAGCTGTTCTTTTTCTTGGTATAGACAAGCAAAATCTGGTTTTAGGTGGTTTTAACTGGCTTTTGATGGTCTTATGACACAGCCACAGGATAGATAGCATGAATTTATGGACAAGTGGATCTTTTTGAAGTTAATTTGAGCTAACATTGCTGATTAATTGATTGGGTCTACCAACTCTTTCTTGATGTCTGCTCAAACTATTAACAGTGCTGACTGACCCAGTTAAATATGTTATGGGAACAAGACCAGTATGGTAACTAAAGTACATATAACTTTTAAATAAAGCCTCCTCCACATGTATTGAGACTTCTATTTCTTCCTAAGCAGCTACAAATGATCATTCAGTGATTGCAACCAGCCCATAGACTTAACCCATGTATTTTTGGTACATAGTCTGTAAAGGACTTTATTGTTTGAGATTTATTTATTCATTTGTTATAAAAAATAAAAGTAAAGATTTCCCTATCCAGTCGTATCTGACTCCAGGGTGTGGTGCTCATCTCCATTTCTTGGCCGAGGGAGCCAACGGTGTCATTTTCTGTGGTCATGTGGTCAGCATAACTATACACCAAAGGCACACAGAATGCTGTTCCCTTCCCACCGAAGTTGTTCCTATTTGTCTATTCATACTTTACATGCTTTCAAACTACTAGGTGGGCAGGACCTGGGGCAAGGAATGGGAGCTCACCCTGTTGCATAGTGCTTGGGTCTCAAACATGGGCTGTCAGCTTTCCAAGTGACAAGCTCAGCATTTTTAACCACTGAGCCCTTTTTATTTGTCATATATTCATTTGTTATCCCCTCTATTAAATATAATTAGGAATAAAAGCACCTATTGGTTATAAGGAAATTATAAACATTTTATAAAGAACAAAAGAAAATAATGCAGACAGTTGTTATACACATGACTAAATGAGCAAGACAGATCTGTGGATTTATTACTGATGTATAGCGTTGTCAAGAATATGTCATTGCATATACTGTGTACATGACATGCATCTAGGTGGCTGTAGGGAATTCAACTCTCAGTGTACCTTGAATCAGGAACAGCAACTCATTTTGAGCAAATAGTTACAAGAGAAGAGAGAAGGCAATAAAAAGTAGGAGTGCCAGTTATATCACAGTGAGAAGAAAATGATATATTTTTGAAATGATTGGTCTGAATAGGTATTCTGTTTTAGCATTAATAAAATTTTAAACTGAAACAATATATGGTATAAAAGTGTTTAGTAATACCAGATCTTATGAACTGTGCGAGAACAGTTATATTCATTTTCCTATATAATCTATATGCCTGAATATATTTATATAGTAAGCCAAAAAGAAGAGGAATATGTTTATTCTTCATGTGAAAGTTTGATATTTAATATTTTATTTATATCTAAAACAATATAAGACCTCCCTCCGAACCATTCAACATCCAGGAATGAGTAGGTAGGATTAAGAATGATTTAAATTAAGTTTTAAAATCAAGAAAACTCTGGTAGCATTGATGCAGGACTTAAATTGAAACTAGTTACAAGTACTTTATCAAGTAAATCCTACATCATTTCAGTCACCCCTGATATCTGATGAAATGAAACTGCAGCTCATTAAAGTGTATGCCTTTATATATATATATATATATATATATATATATATATTGTATTGGATTTTTATAGGGGTGGGAAGGTTACATCAAGATGCTTAGGAAACAACGTGGAGATGGGTACATCAAACATCCAAAAGAAAAATCATAAATATATAGCTCAAATTAATTCATTATAAGTTCCCTCTCTATTTCCCTCATATAATATTACATATTCAAATTAATACATTTCTAAATAGACTTCAAGCAATCCTATCAAACATCAATCACGTTTCAGTTATAAAGATCCAAATCCTGTTTTTAGGCTTTACTAATTTACAGTTACCATATTCCAATTAGCCTTAAATAAACATATTATTAACACTTCGGGTATCCCTCATTTCCCTTTTCCCTAACCTAATAATTATATCTGAAATGAATATATTATTCCCACAATAACATTCTTATGTTTTATTCATTAATACCATTTCTTCGTTTGTCACCAATCCCTCTTATTCTCCTTCTATTACAAAATAATTATCTTATTTGAAATAAAAATATCAGTCCAAAAGATACATTTCTATCTATTTTAAATATATATTCTATCAATCAATCTATATCTATAAAAAGTCTTTTTAACCCAATAGGTAAAGTTTACCCCTCCAAATAATTATCATATCTGAAACAAAATATTATTACAAACGATATCCTCTTACAGAATTCACGTACTCCGTTAGTTATTGAATCAGTCAAAATCTCTAAAGCCTTTTTAACCCATTGAATAAAATTTTAAAACACATTTTTAAATCTAACTCTAGGTTTCTTTATGTGCCACACCGGTTTCCATAGTAAAGTTCCTGCGTCATCAAACCACAATATTTGAAAATCGCTATTTCTCAGCACTTCAGATTGGCCAAAGTTCTCTTCCCTTTCTTCTAGTGGCCTTTGAATGGTGTAGGCCATTTTATTCCATGTTGTAATTACTAGTTGATTATCCACGTTATCACAATTTTCAATAACTTGTATCTGGGTGTCAGTCTCTATTGGTTTTGACAATTCAGGCATCTCAGTTAAAGTTATTCTTTGATCATCAAGCTTCTCCATGTATTTGGGGTTGTATAAAGTTGATTGTTCCATAGTTTCCACAATTTCTCCCGGTATAAGTTCATAGTTGAGTTGTAAGTATGGTTTCTCTTTAGGTTGTATATATTGCTCACAGGCCTCTTTGAAGCCACTCTGCTCCTTCTCCACTGTTCTTCGGCCTATAACTTGATCCGTCAAAATTTGAGAGTAAGATTTCGTATACTCCGTAGCTTCCAAGATTTTTTCCAGTATAAGTTCATAATCAAGCTGTATATAAAATTCCTCCATCTCAGTGGTGAAAAGATCTTTTAATCTTTTAGTGAAGGCTATATTTAGTAAAAGTCAACAAATATTCACCTCCAATTCCTAGTAGACAAAATCACCACCCAGCTGTTTCAAGTTATCTTCCCTTATCATCCTTTGAAGGTCAGAGCCATCCTCCAGCAAAAAAATATACAGTTGCAGTAACACGTTTCGTCACAAGATGTCCTCAGTAGGCTATAAGATCTTTCTTTCCAAGTTAATAGATTTTTTGTTTTTCACATTAAAAAAATAAAAAAGAAAGGCCTCTCCAGGATAGTAAATAGCGTAGTTATAATAGTAATGATCAAAAGTAGAAATATTTTCAGGCTCCCTCAGTATTCCAAGAGTTGAATAGTCAATAAAAAATTAGCTGTTTTATTTTTTTCAGTTCCCAAAGCTGTTTTTCCCAAGTGCCAAAACGCTGCTCTCTCACAGCAGGGAAGTAATTCAAATTCAAAAGCTTTTTACAGGAGAGTAATTAGGGAAAGAAGGGGAAGGAAAGGTCTCACCCGGATTCTCCATGGGGGTTCTTTGTGCTTAGCTGTTCTTCTGGCTTTCGGTTGGCGCAGCGAAGTGATCGTCCATTTTACTGGGCGATCTTTTCTCTGACGGCCCTAAGGAGCTGGCTCGGACCGAGGAAGGAGCTGCTGCCCTTCCCCCATCGATGAGGGCCTGGACCATGCCATTAAGGGCTTTAAAGGTCATAACCAGCACTTTGAACTTTCTCAGAAGCAGACCAGTAGTTAGTGAAATTCACACAGCAGAGGTGTAATAGGGACTCTAAGAGCTCCTAGGGCAGTGGTGGCGAACGTATCGCACACGTGCCAGAGGCGGCACTCAGAGCCCTCTCTGTGGGCACATGTGCCGTGCCCCGGAGATGGTAAGGGACTGGCCCCCGCCGCCCTGGCCACGCCCACCCAGTCTGCCACGCCCACCCAGCACCCGGTGATAAGTGGGTTTTGGGTTGCTATTTGGGCACTGGGTCTCTAAAAGGTTCGCCATCACTGTCCTAGGGGTACCAAGGACTGCTTTCACTGCTGCACTTTGCACCAGGTAAAGCTTCCAAATGACTTCAACGGTAATCCCATATAGAGTGCATTGCAGTGATCCAAATGAGAGATGACCAGGGCTTGAGTCACTGAGTACAGGGTATCATGATTCAGGAAAGGTCACAATTGGTGCCCAAACTAGAGCTGTGCAAGTTTCCTGGTCAGGCCTGCCACCTGCTGTTCAAGCAGGAGACATAGGTCCAGGAGAACCTCTAGGTTGTGAACTGTGTCTGATTGTTGTCAGGCAATCCCATCCACAACTAACGATGACACTTGGATCCTGAGGATCCATGCACCCAAAGCCATTCAGTATTGCCAGGGTTCATTGTCTATTGTCCCTCATCCAGATCTCTATAGCTGTTAGGCATCACGAGAACACAGAGACAGAATCATTAGGGCCGCCATGTCTACAGATGTAGAGCTGAGTATCATCAGCATATTGATGATATCTCAACCCATGGTGATGAACAATCTCACCCAAAGGCTTCATGTAGAAATTAAACAAGAGAGGATAGAATACTGAGCCCTGTGGGACACTGCAAGTGAGTGGTCAGGGGATGGATCTCTCACTCCCTATCAACACTAATTGGGACTGACCTTGGAGGAAGGAACTAAATAAGTGCAAAACTATGTTGCCCAGCCCCAACTCATGTAGATGGCCCAAAAGGATACCATGGTTGATAGTACTGAAAGTCCCTGAGAGGTCAAGGAGAGTGAGAATGGTTGCATTAGTCCAATCCTGCTCCCATCAAAGATCACCCATGAGTGAAACAAAAGCTTTCTCTGTTCCATTGCCAGGCCTGAATCCTGACTGAAAGGATCCAGGAAATCCATTTCATCCAGGATCTCCTGAAAGTGCTGAGCAACTTCCTTTTCCACCACCTTCCCATGAAATCTTTCTCCATTTCCACTTTGGAATACACTGAAATTGCCAGCAGAGCTATTTTCAGGCAGAGACTGCTGCTTCCACATAATTGTCTTTCAATGACCAACTCTTATACTCTATTGCACACATGTGGAGTATGTTATAACACCAAGCAACAAGTAGCTATTTAATTATAGCTATTTCAGAGTAATCTTATTTTTATTGGGAATAGTGTTCAAAATTTATTAAAAATAGTGATTAAGGCTTTGTATAGCAGAATTTCTGTGCATTTATGTAGGTATTTGTATAAATGAGCAAGAACTCAATCAATTTGGTTTGTTCAATACAAATAATTATTATTAATTATAGTTATTGAAAAAAAATGGAAAGCTTCCACATTTATCTTTGTTATACTGAGGTAGAGAACAGCCAACAAATTCAATTATGTATAATCTAAAACTATAATTTAGTATCAATCTGAATGTGGCCACAAATTAAACTCAAGAGTCCCCCTCTAACAGGGAGATTTTGTATCAGAGGAATAGTATATTTAGGTAGAAGATTGCAGAATTATATTTTTGGGATTGCAATTCCCACAATTCTCAGTCACTATAACTTGACTGAGCATAAGGAGGGGATCAGTTCAAGTACAAGTATGTTAGAGCAGGGCTATTCAACCTTTTCACAGATTGTACCACTTTTAGGACATGACAATAGTTGAGTACCACCAGTGCAAGGTGTCAAAAACTTGATGACTAAAAAAGGGGGGGATTTGGGGTTTTACTGATTAGATTCATTTGTTGTTATAGAAATGGCTAGATTATAATATTATGGAAAAGTAAAAAGTTGAGGTTCAATGTTAATGCTTCCTTCTACTGCAACAGAGGAAGTATGTTCTTTTTCCCTTCTCCCCCTCACTTCCCCCCCTTTTTCCTCCCCACTGTGTCCTACTATTTGCTTTTGTATATTTGTATTTTATTCTATAATCTAATAAAATATTACAAACTGTAGAAAAAAAGAAAAAAAGTATCAGTTTTAATTTCTTCGGTGGCTGTTCCTTTGCTGAATCACTTTCCCTTTGCACTGACAAATGTATGATGAATTTATCCATGTTTATTAATATGCACCACTATCAGCTAGTTCAGGGGTTTTCAAACTTGGCATTTTTAAGACTTGTGGACTTCAACTCCCAGAATTCCTCAATCCTCATGGCTGGTTGAGGAATTCTGGGAGTTGAAGTCCACAGGTCTTAAAGTTGCTAAGTTTGTAGACTTCTGAGCTAGCTGGTTTGCCCTTCTGAGCTCTTCCACAGTGTGGTAAGAATGCATCCCCCAATCCCTTCCCAAGTGCAAAGCAAGAAAATAAAGAAAAACAAACTCCGTTTTTTTTCTCTTTAAGCTGCCTCAGGCGTGTCACAATGTTGCAATTCTAGACTGAAAGGCTCCGGCAATGGCGAAAAGCTTTAGCTTTAAATTAAGCCTGTTTACCTTCAAAGAAAACTTTCTAAAAGACATAGACAGACTCAATTAAAGGGGATAAAACTAATTACATTTGTTTAAAGGGATTAAACCTTTCCTGTTGTCTTTTTTCCCCTTCCCCCACCCAAACCACGTTCTATTATAGCCTCTCTTCTCTCCCCCCCTTTTTCTTCAGTTCACCTCCAGCTCTGAGCTGCTTCTGGAAGCGCCAATCAGCTGGAGCCAATCAGCAGGAGCCCTGCTGGCTCCTGGGGCTTCTGCCGAGCCCAGACAGGGCTGCAGCTGCCTCTCCCTCATGCTTGGCTCACTTTGGCTCATTCCCCTCCCCTGCTACACTTGGCTAGCAATTGTGTACCACCTGCCATGTGGCAAAGTACCACAAGTGGTACGCGTACCACCGGTCGAAAAGCCCTGTGTTAAAGTAATTGACACTGACTTTCTATTTTTTTGTAGAAAAGACATCTATATGATTTAATGAAAGAGTAACTTTGATGGATCTTCTACAAAAGGCTGTATTAAGATCATTATTGGTTGTTTGAAGTCTGAACAGAGGGAAATAGTTATGCTGTTTTTCAAAAGGACTCTATATTTCTGGGTATAACTCCTATAGGAACTATAAGAGCCATCCATGGTGATGCAGTGGTTAGAATGCAGTATTGAAGGCTAAATCTTGCCCACTGCCATCCTAACCAGCTCAAAGTTGACTCAGCTTTCCATCTTCTTTTTTTTATTAACAAGTTTTATTAATTTTTCAATTTTACATGCAAGTATTTAGGAAGCAGCGTGGTGATAGGGTAATCAATAGTCCAATAACAAAATCTTTTATGCATATCTCAGGTTGCGTCACTAAACATTCCCTCTCTGTTTCCCTATCACATTCAAATTAATACATTTCTAGTTATAGCTCAATCAGTCAATACATTTGTCAATATAATTTTACTTATACATATCCGAGTCCTGTTTTTAGGTTTTACTTAATTCCAAATACCGTATTCCAATTTAGCCTTTAATAACCATAATATTTAAACTTCGGGTAACCCAAATTTCCCTAATTTCATTACAAAATAATTATTGTGTCTAAAATACACATATTATTCGGAAAGTTACATTCTTACTTTGTTTCACAAGTATATTCTGTTTCTCATCGTAGTAGCTCCTCATTTACTAATAAAATATCTTTCATTGTCACAAACCCACTTCCATGTTACAATTCAAAACTATAATCTAATAGCTAATTTTCATTTCCTTTATAGATCTAAATCCTAAATATTAAATCAATCAATATCTCTGAAAATCTCCTTAACCCATTAAATAGAATTTTAAGCTATTCCAGCATCAGTCAGCAAAAAAGAGAAAAAGGAGATAGAAAATCCCATTTTTAAATCTAACTCTAGCTTTCTTTTTGTGCAAGGCAGGTTTCCATACCAGTGCCTTTAAATCCTCAGATGAGTCTCCCTTCATTCCTACACATGTTGTTTGAATCAAGGGAGAACATCCAGTTATCAATTTTTCAAAGGAACTGGCCCCTTTGTAGTTATTAGATTGTTGCCGTAGTAGTTCAAATCTCCATGTGTGATTTAGAATATTTGTCATCAGTTCAATCTGGTCTTCTTCTTCTTCCAGTTTCGTCTGGCTAGCATACAAGGTCATGTCCAGTGTTATAGTTGTTATTTGATTGTCTGGATTGTCTACGTTCTCAATATATTGTGTTTGTTGATCAGTTTTTGTTACTTTTTGGGTTACAGGTACTTTAGTTGGAGTCAAGGTTTGATTATCAAGGTTCTCAATAAATTGTGTTTGTTGTTGTGTAGAATCCTCTTTGATGTTAATTGGTTCCTCTTCTGTTGTTTTTTGGCTTGTAAGTTCATCAGTTGGAATCTGGGCTTCAATTTGTAATTTTAAGGTGACATCTTTGTCTTTCACTCTGGAATTCATTAGCTTAGTGCAGGGGTAGGCAACCTCGGCTCTTTTATGACTCTTGGACTTCAGCTCCCAGAATTCCTCAATCAGCTATGCTGACTCAGGAATTCTGGGAGTTGAAGTCCATGAGTCATAAAAGAGCTGAGGTTGCCTACCCCTGGCTTAGTGGCTTGAAGGATTTTTTTGAGTATAAGTTTATAGTCAAGTTGTGGGTAGAATTCCTCCATTTCTGTGGTGGTTAGAAATAGTCTTTTAGTGGAGGCTATGTTTAGTAAAAGTCAGCAAATGTCCACCTCCACTATTCCTAAAAGTTGTTTTCACCACCCAGCTGTTTCAAGTTCTTATCTTTTTTAGATAGTGTGAAGGTCACATCTAGGAAATAAGCAGGCCTCACAGTCAAAGAAATTCAGTTGCTGTGCCAGGCTTCACCACAAGATGTCCCCAGTAGGCTATGAAATCTTTTCCAGACACCAGTTAGGCTTTTATGCAGTTAAAAAGAATTTTTTTTTCCAATTTAACAAATAGATAAGATGATAGGTCCCTGTAATAGGAACTTTTTGGGACCCCAAAGTATCCCAAAAATAAAAATCCAGTTATTTAGTTGTTTAGATTAGTTATTCTTTTCTTTTCTTTTCAAAGCTTAGTTTCCCAAAGTAGGCAGACGCCGCTGTGTTAAAAATGGGGAAAGCTTTCCATCTTTTGAGGTCAGTAAAATGAGGACCCAGATTGTTGGGGGCAATATACAAATACTGCTTGTACATTGTAAACCATCCAGAGAGTACTGTAAAGTGCTATGGGGCAGTTGTTGTTGTTGTTAGTTGCGAAGTTGTGTCTGACCCATCACGACCCCATGGACAACGTTCTTCCAGGCCTTCCTGTCCTCTACCATCTTCTGGAGTCCATTTAAGCTCACGCATACTGCTTCAGTGACTCCATCCAGCCACCTCATTCTCTGTCGTCCCCTTCTTCTATTGCCCTCAATCTTTCCCAGCATTAGGCTTTTCTCCAGTGAGTCCTTCCTTCTCATTAGGTGGCCAAAATATTTGAGTTTCAACTTCAGGATCTGGCCTTCTAAAGAGCAGTCAGGGTCGATTTCCTCTAGGACTGACCGGTTTGATCGCCTTGCAGTCCAGGGGACTCGCAGGAGTCTTCTCCAGCACCATAGTTCAAAGCTTCAATTCTTTGGCGCTCAGCCTTTCTTATGGTCCAACTTTCACAGCCATACATTGCAACTGGGAAAACCATGGCCTTGACTATACGTACTTTTGTTGGCAGGATGATGTCTCTGCTTTTTAGTATGCTGTCTAGATTTGCCATAGCTTTCCTCCCCAGGAGCAAGCGTCTTTTAATTTCTTGGCTGCAATCCCCATCTGCGGTGATCTTGGAGCCCAGCAAGATAAAATCTGTCACTACCTTCATTTCTTCCCCATCTATTTGCCAGGAATTGAGAGGGCCAGTTGCCATGATCTTGGTTTTCTTAATGTTGAGTTTCAAGCCAACTTTTGCACTCTCCTTCTTCACCCACATCAAGAGGCTCTTTAGTTCCTCTTCACTTTCTGCCATTAACATTGATGCCTGCTTGCATTTAAAATCTAGTCAACATATCAGCTTGAACATCACCAAATTGACTACTAAAAATAAACAAAGATGTATTTGTCAGAGCATGCAGAGTCTTATTGTGCTGAGATAACCCAGGAGTAAACACAGTAAACAGTGGTCTATATTAAATGGTGGTTTATATTACACCATCTACAATATACATTAGGAACAAGATACATACACAGCAGTTACAGCAGGAAATGGACGAGAGAGAACACAACAGCAAAAAACCTTCCCTTTTATACTTAGGCTCTTAAAGAGACACAGACTCCTGCTGAGTCATTCCTGTCATTGCATCATCCACCTTATGTTACGTTACATCATTACATAAGCTGTTTAGCTATTAAATTAATACCTTTACACTCCTCCCATTCAAATCTAAACAGCTGTTAACCCAAATGCTTTTACATTGATGCCTGCTTGCATTTAAAATCTAGTCAACATATCAGCTTGAACAATTAAACAATTGAACAATTTTTCTTTGCGTACATTCCTGTCTTATACTGCAGTTCATTATTGTGTCCTTCCATTTATCCATTTCTACTTTAGGTAATGATAACATTTCTTGATAATCATAGGGTTCATACTACACTATATGCTCTAACCCCACTTTCTGTGAATCGATCAGGAGGTACACCTTTATTGCTACATTCAGACCTCCTCGCTATCACCTGTTCCTGTGTTTCTGTTATTTCTCTTTTTATCTCAGGTCTATCCTCTTCTATTCCTACTATTTCTGACCTGCTATTCTGTTCTTCCTTCATTGGGTTTTGTGTAGCCTCTCCTACATGTTGGCATGAACACTTCAGTGTTAGCATGCAACCTGTTCCAATTATTCTGTTCTGCGAAACTGGCAGACCTTGATATTACAACCTTATTTGTTCCATCTGAAAATCTATATCCTTTGTAACCTGGCTCATATCCCATAAACCTAAGTTTCCTGGCCTTTTTCTGTCCTTTCCTTCTGGTGCTTTTGGGAATATGCACCCAGGCATAACTGCCAAATGTCCTTAGGTGAGCTAATGTAGGTTTCCTTCCATATAACATGTAATATGGAGTTTCATTGATAGTAACACTCCATACCCTGTTCACTAAATAGTTGGCTGCTTTTATGGCTTCTCCCCCGTACATGTTACTCATTCCTGCATCTGTCAGCAGTGAGTCCTTCATGGTCTGCAATATACCATTTCTCCTTTCAGCTACCCCATTTTCTGCTGGTATGGGTTTGTGCGTGTATGCTTTATGCCTACATTTCTCAGCCGCCTTTGGAAATTATCAGACATGAACCCCTGTCTGTTTGCAGCTGGCATACCTTGTGGCCATACCTTCTCTCTATAAAGTTCACCCATTGCTTACACTATTGTAGAACTTCAGTTTTGTTCTTTAATAAATAGCAGAACCCATACCTGGTGTAGTCATCTACTAAGACTAGTATGTACCTAGCTCCTCCATGAGAGGGTGCCATAGGACCAATTAAATCAGCGTGCACTAACTGCAAAGCCCTGTTAGTTTGCCTCAAGCTTTTCTTACTTACAGGATACACACTAGACTTTGACTCCTTACAAATAGCACAATCTAAATATGTGTTGCATTGCTTAATTTGTAATTCTTCAGCTAGGTCTGGCATCCTTTGCAACACTTTAAAACTTGCACATCCTAACCTTCTGTGTAACAAATGTACACAGTTATCATGTTTGGGAGTGTTTGTGCGTGTTCGTGTATAACCTTCCTGCTGCTTCCTTAGTACATACAAATTATCCTGTTTAACACCTTGTGCACAAATTCTCCCACCTTTCCTTATGGTGTATTGACCCTTTGCAAACAGTACTTCATACCCCACATTATCCAAGTTTGAAATACCGAGTGAATTATGGTCTAACTCTGGTACATATAACACATTATCCAGTGATTCCCCAATACCAGGTACATAAATTTTACCTTCCCCTTTAACAGCAAACTGTTGTCCATTTGCCAAGCTAACAAATGCTTGCTTACCTGGTCTCAAATTTGAAAACATTTGTGGGTCATTTGCAATAGGCTGACTTGCCCCACTGTCCAACAACCAAGTGTTTTTCCTCAGTTAATGTCACTGCCAGGGAAAATGTAGGTTGTGTAGTTCTACAATCTTGTCTCACTGCTACTCTGTTTCTCCTCTCAGGGCAACGTCTCTGGAGATGCTCTGTAGAACCACACTTGAAGCAGCATTTCACTGTGCAAACTTTCTCAGTTGCTGTGCCAGCACCCTGGGATGTAGCAGTTCTAAGCTTGGGCTGTGTGTTGTCGTCACCCCCTCTCTGCTGCTTTTCCAGATATTTCTGTTCATCCTCCAGCAACCGGCCAGTCAAATAACTCATGGTTAAGTCCTTCTCCTGCATGGACTCTAAACTGGTCACTAGGACGTCCCATGAATTGTCCAATGAACTGAGCACATACATCTTATGTGATTCAGTAAAAGTCATCCCTCTTTCCTCTATTTCTAGGAATGTCTTTCTCATGGACTGCAAATGCATAGAAACGCTCTCTCCCAGCTTCAGCTGTGCTTTATATAGCTTTCTTGTCAGCATTACTTTGCTGCTCGAAGTCTCTCTCACGTACACACTGCACAAAGCTTCCCAGCACTCTTTAGCAAATTGGAGACCCCTCATGTGTATCAGCTGGCTATCCTCCAAACTCAGGATTATGCTGGCCAATGCTTTCTCATTCTTTCTCCAGTCACCATCATCCAGGACTGCAGGTGGATCAGTAACTATCATCCACAACTCCCCCCTTTGCAGGTATATCTCCAGTTTCAGACTCTGGGAGAGGTAGTTTGCCTCATTCAGCCGAGACACTACTAAACCTCCTCCCATTATGCTGATGGAAGCCATGTTGCCTGCTTCTTCAAACCACCACAAGCCACAACAAACCACAAGCCTCAACTCTTCTGGCTCTGGGTCAAACTCTCACTGGGTTTCTCCTCACTCTGGGCCAATAACCTGTCAGAGCATGCAGAGTCTTATTGCACTGAGATAACCCAGGAGTAAACACAGTAAACAGTGGTCTATATTAAATGGTGGTTTATATTACTCTATTTACAATATACACTAGGAACAAGATACATACACATGGTAATGCAGCAAACTCCAACACACAGAAGTTACAGCAGGAAACAGACGAGACAGAACACAGCAGCAAAGAACCTTCCCTTTTATAGTTAGGCTCTTAATGGGGCACAGACTCCTGCTGAGTCATTCCTATCATTGCATCATCCACCTTATGTTAGGTTACATCATTACATAAGCTGTTTAGCTATTAAATTAATACCTTGACAGTATTCTTTGTCCTTCTTACTTGGAGTCATTTGTTGTGTGTAAGACTGCCAATAAATATCACATCACTGCAGTTGGTGTTTATTACAAGGAGATACTATTTCACCATATAAGACAGCTATTTCACTGTTGTCATCTGAGTGAACACACTGTTAAGCCTCAGCTTGTTAGAAGAATCTATGCTTATCTTTTTTTAAAGAGAGGCTTGCTTTGCTATTAAGAACAATTAGCGTACTGTACAGATTTTAAAATACTTTTATGCACACACTGATGCACATGAATTACTGTTTACTGTTCAAGCATCCAAGCTGAAAAGATTGTCTTAAAATATCATTTAACTTTCTAACATTAAGGTTTGGTATGAGATTAGTCTAGCTCTTCATGTTTTTAACCCTCTGTTGGATTATTATTACTGTGATAATACCTGGTTCCTGTTCTGCGAGGAAGCTGTGATTTGATCTCAGGTTCTGCAGTTTCTTTGCACTGGTGATGTGTCTTCTCTTTCTCCTATATGTTCTTCCAGTACTATTCAGTAAAAACTGTTGGTGGCTCTGCTGTTACTTTCTTATTGCACTGCAACTGGGATTACACCTTGGATGATTCTTTGGAGAACAGGGCATTTATCTTCTTGTTCTCTGCTTCCCTAGTGTATCTCTTTTGTCTGGTAACCAGTCCTGTGAGCCTTTGTTAGCTGTTTATCAAGCTTCATATGGAATCAAGCCCCTGTATTTTTTCAGTAGCCAATCTTATTCTTAATCCCTACCCCCTTTTATAGTTTTACCTGCTGACTAACTTCTGTCCCAGTTGCCTTAATCTTAGCCTCCAACCTCATTTTCTAAGGTCTGGTGTTGGTGGCATGTACTGTTTCTCTTCTTGATGTGTCCCCAAGCATCTCCAGTATTACCAAAGTTGTAGGGTATATCAGTTCATTCGTTCGAGTTATGGTGGTTTTAGGGATTGTCATGAGGACTCTACTGGGGGGACATGATAGCAGTGTTCCAATATCTCAGGGGTTGCCACAAAGAAGAGGGAGTGAAGCTATTTTCCAAAGTGCCTGAAGGCAGGACAAGAAGCAACCGATGGAAACTAATCAAGGAGAGAAGCAACCTAGAACTAAGGAGAAACTTCCTGACAGTTAGAACAATTAACCAGTGGAACAAGCTGCCTCCAGAAGTGGTGAATGCTCCAACACTGGAAGTTTTTAAGAAGAGACTGGACAGCCATTTGTCCGAAATGGTATAGGGTTTCCTGCCTGAGCAGGGGGTTGGACTAGATGACCTCCAAGGTCCCTTCCAACTTATTATATTATATTATATTATATAATTATATATATTATTATTATTATTATTATTATTATTATTATATTATTATTATTATTATTATTATTATTATTATCATCATCATCATCATCATCATCATCATCATCATCATCATCATCATCATCATCATCATCATCATCATCATCATCATCATCATCATCATCTTCTAGCATACTGATGGTAATTCTCTGCCAAGCCTTGGTAAATGATCTTGAAGGTTGATTGTAGCTAGATTTATACCTTAATCAGCTGCTGTGTTCTGTAATGGAAAGATTGGCAATGATGTTCCAACTTCAGGTGTTTACTGCACACCTAGTTGTTTTTCCACATCTTCTTCAGTCTGGAATACAATGTGTAATTTGTGTATTTCAGATTGTGAGAACAGCTTCCTCTTCATTAAGTTGAAATATTATGTGACTAGCTGTTTTTGTGAGAGATGATGCCCATAGACAGGAAGCTGGTACGATGGACTTCAGTGAACCAGCAGTTTCCCAGGATGAAGAGAACACAGAAAGAGGGACAGCCAAGAGCCTAGAGCTAGATAGAAAGCAGAGGAAGAGAGTAAGGACAACTGCTCCATAGAATCTCACTGTGTATATCCATTAGGGTGAGAGCAATAAGGATTTAGTCTCTTCATCCTTGGATTTAGCCTAACTGTTGCTCAGTTACTGTGGATATAGGTCTTATGTACGTCTATAGTTCCTTCTTACATTTCATATATCCTCTCTCATTAGGTTTACTATTGTAGTAGTATTTCATTGATTCCAGGTTTTCTTGTCTCATCTGTGTATGGTTTATTGCAGTAGGTCACTTATTGGTAGATTGCCCTGGTTCCCAAATATCTAGGGCGGCCCGTGTTAATCCAGGCAACATCCAAGCCAGCATGTTTTCTTATTCATATTACTTTCATATGTGAAGTAGATAGGTGAAGCATTAGACGGGTTTTGCCAAAAAACCTCTACTGGTAAGGCAGGTATCAATATTTATTTGATATTATCTGTGTAACTCTCATTATAAATGCTACTGAATAAATATCTCTCTGAAATACACCTCAGTCCACTACTGGAAAGCTTGACAACATTTATCATGCTTTTAAAACTGCCATTCTCTTAAGGATCTGCACAAAAACACAATTTCATACCTATCTTCCAAGGTTTATGAAGCACATACCAGTCATGTGGACAGTGATATGCTTAATTTCACTGAATTCCATGAAATGTCTCTTATGTCCCTACTATTTGCATGTTCCATTTTTGTTAGAATAATATCAAGTTGGGCAACCCACAGCGTAGGGTTGAAGAGGCACCCACAACTACTTTTTGGGATGCCCAGATCTGCAATTTATATATATCAATCTCTTCAATTTGAAAATTCCTATGTTTATATGTATAGCCATTCACACACACACACACACACACACACTTAAAATTCCAATACCTAAGCAGCAGAAGTTAAGTACATCACAAAACCAAGGGAATTAATTAAATATTTTCAATTAACCTGATATACTTCCTATCTGAACTATATTTTATCTATGATCTCTTAAAAGTATTATCCACGTTCTTGGTTCCTTTAAATTTCTGTTTTCAGTTACAGTGAAATGAAGTGTACATTTTACTATCCTTCCAAAGAAGAAGCTTTTTAAACTATTTTTCTCACTTGATTTATATGAGGTTTCCACAAAATAACCTTCAAATCAAAGGGCTATTAAAATAATAACATTCATTTTTGAAGTGGCAAAAGCTAAAAGTACTTTTAAGCTATGGTATTGCTTTTACAGTATTTTACAATACTGTACAACAATACAATACATTTTAAATACAGTATTGTTTTTTAGTTCCTTTAGTTTTTCATTTTCCTTTGAACTGTGAGGTAGATTCAGTAGTATCTGTCAAGTTTCAAAGTATGGTTTTTCTTCCTACTGCAACAGTTATTGCTTCTCAGTTTGCCAACGAACTCAGAGGGGAGGGAATCGGATTGGAATGCAGACTTCAAAGATTAAGGAAGCAGACCATGGGAACCAAGGACATTTACCAGGTGTCTGGCCAGACCCAGAGATACATTCTCATAACAATATTGCTGCATTTAATTGGCCATTGTGACCTGATCCAGAGGAAGGAGAGAGAATTCTATGCTTTCACTATGCCGAAATGATGTACTCAATAAAGTTTTACATAAAGAGATAGGAATGTCTCAAAGGTGTTTGCTTGGGTTTGTCAGTCAGAACTTTGACATTAAACCAGCTTTCCTTTAAGAAGAATTTCTTCAAGGGGTCCCGGTAGCTTGCGGAAGAGATGTAAAGACTCAGGGGAAGATGGCTGGAATGGGTCTGGTGAAGAACACCAAGCCACGGGCCAATTTGGAGCTCACATGATGGTGACCCACCCAAAGGAGCCACTGGCTATGTGAGACGGGGTCGCAGTGATGGGGAGCCAATGCCAGGGGAAGAGAAGATATGAAAGGTCATGATGCCAGAGGTGGCCAAAGCCGAGTTTCCATTAATTTCCCTGGGATGGAGCCCGCCCAAGTCCTCAGGTGGAAAGAGAAGTGAGCCACTGAGTGGGAAGAGTTGGTGCAATGGAGGTATCTGATGGCAGCCCATCAGTTGAACAGCTGAGGGAGAGGTTCGTCAGCCTGGAACTGTGAGGGGGAGAGCCAGCATGGAGATTAAAGCTGCTTCTCAGAGTAGGATCCAACTAGCCTGCAGTGGCCATTTTAGGGATGTTGCCTCAGCCTTGACAGAGAATGAGACCCATGGCAACAGTAGGAGCAGCCAGCTCCTGGAGAACCACCATCCCTCAGTCTGGCTTGCTTCTGGTGCAAGGAGCCGCCAGACCTCCGCCAGCAACCACCCAGCAACAGTTGCTGGTATCCAGCCTTGGCCTTTTTCCCTTAGAGGGGTGTGGTTGTTGCCATACCGGGTTGCCTCTGGACCCCCGGATCCCGTACCAATCAATTGGGAGAATAGCACCGCAAAGCTAAATGTCAAGGGGAGGTAAAAAAAAGAGGCCCGAGAACACAAAGGGGCATCAGAATGAACATCAGAGAGTCCAGTCATTCCCAAAGAATACTAGGACTTAGTGGAGGTGTTCAGTAAAAAGGAATGCAATGCCTTGCCCCCCCATCATCCCACAGACTGCACAATTGAGATCTTGCCTAGAGTGAAACTCCCCAAGCCAAAAATGTATTTGATGACTCCAAAAGAAATGGAGGAGCTAAGAGACTATATTGACAAGAACCTAGCTAGGAGGTTCATCCAGGTCGCTAAATCCCAAGTAGCTGCCCCAATGCTGTTTAAAGAGAAGAAAGATGGCTCGCTGAGATTGTGCATTGATTTCTGTGGGATAAATGGCATATGTGTGGAAAATATGCATCCCCTCCCCCTCATGAAAGATATGCTGGGCCATCTAGCAAAGGGAAAGGTGTTTACTAAATTGAACTTGAGGGAGGCGTATTACTAGGTGAGGATCAAGAAAGGCAATGAGTGGAAGACAACCTTTAACTGTCCGCTAGGTTGCTACCAGTTTAAAGTGATGCCCCTGCTATGTTTATGCAGCTGATTAATGAAGTGCTGCATGAACACCTATACAAAGGGATCCTAGTGTATTTAGATGACATCCTTATCTATTCTGAGATGATGGAACAGCATGTGAAGTTAGTGCAGCAGGTGTTGAAAAACGTTTGTACGCTAAGCTATACACCAAGTTGTCAAAATGCGAATTTCATAAGACCAGCTTGGACTATCTATGCTATAGGGTGTCTTGCGAGGGAGTAGAGATGGACCTGTGAAAAGTGAAGTCCATTTTGGAATGGCAAGCTCCCTAGACCTGCAAACAGTTGCAAAGTTTTCTAGGGTTTGCAAATTTCTACCACTAGTTTATCCCATACTTGGCAAAAATCACTTGCCAATCATGGAGCTTTTGAAAATGGGCCCAGGGGGAGGGAAACCCCAATCCAGACAGCCATTGAATTGGACAATAGAATGTCAAACAGCATTTGAAAAGCTTAAGAGACTGTTTGCGGTGAAGCCTGTCCTAAAGCCCCCTAACCCCGAGAAGCCATTCATGATTCAAGAATATGCCAGTAATGTCATGGTGGTGGTGGGGTGCTGCTTCAAAAGAACAGAGAGGGGCATCTGCAGCCATGCATTTACACTTCCCGAAAGCTAAACTAAACTGAGAGGTGATGCACAGTATGGGAAAAGGAAGCCTTTGCCATACGGTGGGCACTACTGACATGGAAACAATTCCTAGAGGGAAGTAAAATCCCCTTTGAAGTCTGGACTGATCACAAAAATCTAGAGGCATTAAGGACTTCCTGAAAACTCTCCCCTAAGCAAGTTCGGTGGGCTCAATTCTTCAAAAGGTTTGACTTTGTTTTAAAATACATCCGGGGTGGTGGTGGAATTTCCTAGCTGATGCACTGTCCCACCTACCCCAATACAAAAGTACCTTGTATTGAAGAATGGTGAACCCTATTATCCCCACATGGCAGTTGGCGGTACAAGTGACCACCAGGCAGCAGGGGAAAAGGAAGACTCCCCCTCCCTGGTGACATTTTCATGAAACAGATGAAGCAAGAACTTCAAACCAATGCATGGTTCGGAACCCACTGAGGAGAGCTAACATTGAGGGAAGAGCTGGCCTGGAAGGGGAGCAAACTGTATGTCCCTGACAGCCCACAACTACAAGTTCTACAGAGAAGCCACGATGCTAAGCAAGCTGGCCACTTTGGATTCTTAAAAACTTTGCATTTGACTAACCGGCAATTCTGGTGGCCCGGGATGAAGAAGGACATAGAAAGTTATGTGAAAAGCTGTGCTGTGTGTACGGCCATGAAGTGCAGACCAGGAAGAGTCCGGGATTACTGCAGCAAATGGCTGACCTGACTCAGCCTTGGGAAGAGATAGCCACTGACTTTATAATCGAGCTTTCAGAGAGTGGAGGAAATACGGTGATATGGACAGTGGAGGATGTGTTTTCAAAGCAGGCCCAGTTCATAGCATGCTCCAGCCTCCATCAGCCCAGAGACTGGCCAGGATGTTCCTGCAAAATATTTACCAGCTGCACAGAGTGCTTAAATGCATAATCTCAGACTGATGGGTCCAATTTACTGCCAAATTTTGGCATGAATTTGTAAAGCTGATAGCGTCCTCCCAAGGTCCTAGTTCAGCTTTTCATCCGAGTACAAAGGGGGCGGCAGAACGAGCCAATGCAATGGTGAACAATACCCGTGTTGTTATGTCAACTATCAACAATCTAATTGGGCAGAATTCCTGCCATTCGCTGAAGTGGCATACAACAATGTAGTGCATAGTAGCATGGGGCTTACCCTCTTTAAGATACCTACAGGAGTGGAGTTCGTGCTGATACCAGAATGCCCAAGAGAGACTCCCTCATCAGTGACATTGATTGGGTAGACTCCCTAAAAGCCACATGGGGAAATGTGAAGAAAGCATTAGCCAAAGCAACAGAGAGTCAAAAGAAACAAGCAGATAAGAGGCAAGCTCCCAGGGAATGTTCCATGTAGGAGATAAAATGTATCTATCTACCAAGTACCTAAAGTTGAGGATTCTCTGTAAAAAACTAGGTCCTAAGTACATAGGGCCTTTCCCGATCATGAAAGTTATTAACCCAGTGACTGTAGAACTGAAACTGCCCAGAATACTGGGTAAAGTGCACCCAGTATTTCATTGCAGCTTGCTGAGGCCAGCTCAAGGATCTAAACTGAGACTAATTGGAAAAGAAGCACCTGGTCCAATAATGGTGGTGGTGGTGGGGTAGGGGGAAAGACATTACAAGGGTAAGTGAATCTTAAACTCTAGAATCCATAAGGGGAAACTACAGTATCTAGTACAGTGGAGAGGTTATCCAATAGAGGAGGTGAGTTGGATCAAATCTCATAACATTAGAGCATTCATACTTCCATTCAAAGTATCCTCAAAAGCCAGGGGCTTCTTAAGTGGGGAATTGAGAAAAAAGAAATGCCCTAATATGTGTTTGCTAAAATGAAACTTTGATTTTGGGTTTTACTGATTAGATTGATTTGTTGTTACAGAAATGGCTAGTTTATACTATTATGAAAAAGTAAAAGTTGAGGTTCAATGTTAATGCTTTATTCTACTGCAACAGAGTCAATGTCTTTTTTTTCTTTTTCCCTTCTCTCCCTCACTTTCCTTTCCCTTTTCCCTCCACTTTGTGTCCTACTATTTGCTTTGAATTTTGTATTTTACTCTATAATTTAATAAAATGTAATTTATATATATATATGTGTGTGTGTGTGTGTGTGAGTGTGTGTTTGCTGTTTTCCAGGTTCCTTCCAGTTTTTAGGAGGGTCCGCCTGTCAAGTTTCAAAGCATGGATTTTTTTTTCTACTGCAAGAGTTATTCATTCTCAGCTTGCCAATGCAGACTTCAAAGATTAAGGAAGCAGACCATGGGAACCAAGGACATTTACCAGGTGTCTGGCCAGACCCAGAGATACATTCTCATAACAATATTGCTGTGTTTAATTGGCCATTGTGACTTGATCCAAAGGGAGGAGAGAGAATTCTATGCTTTCACTATGTAGGGCTCGATTGGGTTTTTGCCAGAGCTGGTTTTGTTTTCATACGTGTAAAGTTTGACATAAAGAGATTGGAATGTGTCAAAGGTGCTTGCTTGGTTGGGTTCATCAGTTGGAACCTTGACAGTATTTTTATTCTGCTATGACCACAGTTCTGCCTTAACATTTTTCTCCCCATAGTTAAGCACACATTCAAAGACAATGCCTTTATAATCATGCTTAAGAATAAAACCACATGGTAAAAGTGTTTACTAACATTTTAGATGGCAGATTTCAATGCTCACTCACAATTGCAGGCAACAACTAGGCTACTCATCCAGCAAAATCAATGTTTTATAAATTCAGTATCATCTAGGATTGCAAACACAACTGTTCCTGCTCATGGTAACATCATGAAATTGGTCAAATCTTCTATCTGATGTTTTTGTTCTATATTGATGGATTTAAGCAAGAGGTTCCTGCAATGGTCTACTTCAATGGACTTATTTATTTTATTTATCAAATTTATATAATCACCAATCTAACACATATGGCTCTAGGAATCTCAATTCTTACAAAGGACTGCAAATATCACGTTGAATAATAGTTATTTCTACAACTCTATTAACTGGGTTAATATTGGTGAAGCAGCATCTCTTATCTTTAGGTGATATATAGCTTTCCTTGACAGACTCATGATGCATTTTCTATTAATTTAAAAATAGTTATAAGAATTTGCTTAATACTGTAGATGACACAGAATTAAGATTTCCAAAAGGAAATTCTTTCTGAAAAATGTGCAACATGCTGCTGATATAAGATTCTGCTGCTAATGATGATGAAAAATGAGTCCTCTATATCCTTTTTGATTTATCTTATAAATGATGGCTTAGATATGAATGACTTCAGGTAATTGTTCGGTAATACTGTTTAAAATGATGGAAATTTTATTTAATTCCTTTGATGGAATTTATTATTTGTTGAACTGCAAAAGAAAAATGGGATCTCAAAACATTTTCATGCTTCATTCAAAAATGCAACTCTAAAATTACTTTTAAAAAAATCCATTCCCTATCCAACACTGAAAAGAACATAACAAGGAGGCTGTCAATATTCTCTGCTGTGACCCTTTATTTAGATAACCTCAAACATTTGCTGAGGGAATGAAATGGCATTAGAACATATCCCCTTCACAATTTTGGCAACATTTCATACATGTTGCTAGTTCAATGCCTATTCAAACATCCCCCATAGCAATTATGCACTCCATTAGTTATCCATAAATGACAACAACTAATTGTACCTACTCACTATAGCAGGGTTTGACCTGAGAAACTCTAAAACTTTTGCTTAACTTTATTAACACTAAGCATTTGAATCATTTCGTTATTTTAAATAAAGTTCTCCCTTGACCAGCAAGGGAATTGTCAGCAGAGTTTAAGCCTCAGCAGCAGCTGGTAATGTTCTTAGCCAAGTTCTTGAGATATTGTCCATCTGCAGTGATATGTGGCTGGCTTCTGCCCTGGAATTTGCTTAATCTTCAGGACAGATTTCCTTGCTCTAGGAAAACTTAATTTCTGATTCCTCTAATCCAGATGCTGGCCAAAATGTTGTTTTCAATCTATACAGAACAGTTTTTTTTTCTGTTCCTTGCTAAGAGCTGGTTACTTTGCTGATAATTTTTTCTATAACAGTTATATTAATATGCTCAAAAATCCACTGTTGAGTTTCAGATAAAGGATCACATCTATTCATGAAAATCTTCTTCTCTGCTGGATTGCAATCAATGCAGCTGCCGCTCACAGCATGGAATAAAGTTTTGTCCTGTGGGATGAAAATAAAAAAAATTAATGAAGAACCAAGTGCCAGATGATTAAAAATGGACATATTTTCCAGAACATACTTTGAAACATCCAAGTCTGGTTTCTTTGAGATTTATGTAGCAATTCTACAATGTAATTTAATACTGGAAAATATTCCCTGAAATTATTTTCAATGAATTATATGTTGTTATCTATAGCAGAGTTTCTCAAACTTTGCAACTTTTAAGATGTATGATCCTCAACTCACAGAATGGTATTCTGAGAGTTGAAGTTCACACATCTTAAAGGTTGCCAAGTTTAAGAAACATTGATCTAGAATGGAGTGGAAAGAATAGAATATGATAATAGAACAGAACAGAACAGAATAATTTTGTTTTTACATACGACTTTCAGCAGATGCTGATCTTAGCAGATCCAGAAAGTTAAAAGGATCCAGCTTAGTTAATGTCTGGGAAATTTAGGGCTGTACAGTAGACTGGGAAGAAACACATCCCAGAAGAAGGTAAATGACAAACTGCTTTTCTCTCTTATGCCAAGATAAGTGCTTCTCCCCATCCCTTATCTGTCTGTCTGTCTGTCTGTCTGTCTGTCTGTCTACCATCCATTATCTATCTATCTATCTATCTATCTATCTATCTATCTATCTATCTATCTATCTATCTATCTATCTATCTATCTATCTATCTATCTATCTATCTATCTATCTATCTATCTATCTATATATCTATCTATCTATCTATCTATCTATCTATCTATCTATCTATATATCTATCTATCTATCTATCTATCTATCTATCTATCTATCTATCTATCTATCTATCTATCTATCTATCTATCTATCTATGCAGTGATCCAAACACAAGCAATGAATGAAATAGGAAAGATTGTCCAGTATTTATAGAGACAATTTCCTTGCTTTCAAGGATTTTAATATCAAGCAAACACATTGAACCATTCTACCATCTTTTTTTTTAGTCCTATCTTCTGGGAAATGGCTTGCCAAAACCACCATGGCACATCAATAGCTTAGTAGTAAAGCACTGCATTTACATGACAAAGGCCTCATGTCCAGTTATTGATGAGCATAGTGACTGAATTCTGCATTCACTATAAGATGCACTGCAGGGATTGCTATAGCATGAACCCTGTCTACAATGTTAAATCAAACTAGGAAAGTCACAGACTGTGTTTAGGTGACAATCCTGAAATCTCATGGGATTGGCAAAGTAATACTGTAGATAACTTTCCTTTTGTTGCACTGCTGTTACTAGTAATCTGACTGATGTCATGGAGAACGGCTGCCAATCAATGTGGAAAATATGTAATAAGTAAATGAACAAACAAACTGAGTTTGGCTTTTGTTAATGCCATTCCCAATTCCATATGAAATCCAAGTGCTAAATTGTAAAATTGGAACCAAATTGGTAACTGATCGGATGACTAAATATTTTAATGAGATATAGCCTTAAAGACATTGTACTCAAAAAAGAAGTTATGCATATTGTAGTGACATGGGGCAGCTCTCAGAGACAGATATTCATTTTCACACCCTACAATATAATCACAGTCAGTCCAGTCCCTTGTTTTAAGCATCCATATTCCTCCAAAACCAACTCAAGATTTGCTAGTCCTAACTGCTGATTGCCAAAATGGTAAGGCAGCTTCATTTTGAAAAGCCAAATCTAACTTTGATTTGACTGTTTCTGTATAGCACTGTTTTTTGTTATAGCAGTTTTTATTTTCTTCGACATGTATGCATTGCTATTATTTGGTGTATTTCTTTTTTTCTTTTCTGTTATTAATTGAAAGGAAGAAAAATAAATAAAAAAGAATTTACTGTATAAGTAGTCCTCGACTTACAACCATTTGTTTAACAATCATTGAAAGTTACACTGGCACTGAAAAAAAGTAACTTAGGGCCAGTCCTCACACTTATGACGATCACAATACCCACATGGTCACCACTAGATTTCTGGTACATGTCAAAGCTGATTATTTCCTATAAAGTTGAATATGGCTCAAGTCCTTAGTTCTTATGATTTGTTCTCCAGAAAAAGGTAAAAGTAAAGGTTTCCCCTATCCAGTTGTATCTGACTCTAGCGGACAGTCCTCATCTCTGTTTCTTAGCTGAGGGAGCAGCATTGTCCAAAGACATTTCCATGGTCATGTGCCCAGCATAACTATACGCCAAGGTGCACAGAATCATATTACCTTCCCACTGAAGTGGCACCTATTTATCTACTCATACTTTTGAACTCCTAGGTGGGCAGGAGCTGGAGCAAGCAGCGAGAGCTCACCTCATTTTGCAACGCTCTGTCAGCTTTCTTAAAGATCAGCATCTTTAACCGCTGAGCCATCACAGTTTAACTATCTCTGATGTGAGAAAGAGCATCTCTGTAATGGCATTGGAGAAGTAGCTGAAAATCCTTCTATTTTGTTAATTTGAGGATGATATAGTGGTGTAGGCTTTTACAGATTATACCTGTTAGACAGCATTGGGCTTCAGGTTTTAGTGACCATGGCCTAGAGGTCCTAGACAACAGATTTCCTGATGTTTCACAGCAACTGTTATTAGCATCTTCAGAAGCAAGATGGCCTATATTTAGGAAATCTATTGTCTAGACAGGGCTTTTCAACCTTTTCCCAGATTGTACCACTTTTAGGACATGACAATATTCGAGTACCACCAGTGCTTAGTAAGGTGTCAAAAACTTGATGACATAAAAAAGAGGGGGGGATTTTGGGTTTTACTGATTAGATTAATTTGTTGTTACAGAAAGGGCTAGTTTATACTACCATGTTTCCCCAAAAATAAGACCGGGTCTTATTATTATTTTTGCCTCCAAAAGAGGCACCAGGTCTTATTTTCGGGGGATGCCTTACTTACCTCGGGCACCGACAGCCTGCCCAGCAGGTCCACTTCTTCTGGGGCCGAAAGAGCAGCTTCATTCTGCAGCTGCATTCCAGCCTGCATTTTGCAGTCAGGCCTTTCCGGAAGGCCTATGCAGCCAAGTACCGAGCAATGGATTTAATCCATAGCTTGGTCTTCAGCTGCAGAGGTCTTGCAGAACTGAGCTATGGATTCAATCCATAGCTCGGTTCTTGGCTGCACAGGCCTTCTGAGAAGGCCTGTGACTGAGAAATGCAGGCCTGGCTGCAGAAGACGCCACAGAAGAAGTGGGCTGGCAAGGTAAGTGGGTTTGGGTGCATGGGGCAGCTCCATCCCCCACCCCCGCCCTAGCTTGATCTTTAGGTGTGTGCCTCGCCCCAAAACTAGGGCTTATTTTTGGGGTAGGGCTTATATTAGGCCCACCCCCAAAAATCAAGCTAGGGCTTATTTTCGGGGTAGATCTTACTTTCAGGGAAATACGGTATTATAAAAGTAAAAATGTGAGGTTCGATGTTAATGCTTCATTCTACTGCAACAGAGGAAGTCAGAAGTCAATGCCTTTTCTTTTCTTTTTCCCTTCTCCCCCTCACTTTTCTTTCCCTTTTTCCTCCCCCCTGTGTCCGACTATTTGCTTTTGTATTTTATTCTATAATCTAATAAAATGTAACAAATCGTAAAATGAGAAGGAAAAAAGTACTGGTTTTAATTTCTTTGGTGGTGGTTCCTTTGCTGAATCACTTTCCCTTTGCACTGATGAATGTATGATGAATTTATCCATATTTATTAATATGCATCACTACCTTGATGGTCAGCTGGCTGGTCAGCCCTTCTTCCTTTCTCTCTCTCCTCTCTCTTTTTCCTCACTGCCTGATGGGCTCTCCTTCCACAGCCTCTCCTTCCTCACTGTTTTTCCATCCCCTTCTCTTTCCCCATTGTCTTTATTGCTCTCCCCCACCAAAACCTCCTTTTATATCCTCTCCTCTCTCCCCTCCTCCTTTTATATCTCTCCTCTTCCCTTTTATATCCTCTCCTCTCTCCCCCTCCTCCTTTTATATCTCTCCTCTCTCCCCCTCCTGTTTTATATCTCTCCTCCTCCTTTTATATCCTCTCCTTTCTCCCCCTCCTCCTCTTTTATATCCTCTCCTCCCCTCCTTCTTTCATATCGTCTTCTTTCTTCCTCCTTTTATATCCTCTCCTTTCCCCCTCCTTTTCTATCCTCTCCTCTCCCCCCTCCTCCTTTTATATCATTTCCTCTCTTCCCCTCCTCCTCTTCTTTTCCAGATGTGCTGGAAGTGCCGATCAGTTGGTGCTGTGTGCGGTGATCCTGGGCTCCAGCTGAATCTCCACCAGAAGACTATGTGCAGCTGCCTGCCACCCCCAAGGCTGCCGGGAGTGCTGATTAGCTGGAGCTGTGCGTGCTGATCCTAGGCTTTCAGCAGAGCCCTGGCAACACCACAGTTCCATCTGACTCTCCCATAGGCCTATGTGGTGCTGACGCCACATCACCTTATCACTTTTACACTTTTTTTTACACTGTTTTTTTTACAGTGCTTTTTAACCTGTCGTATGTGTACCAGCTGCCAGGTGCTGAAGTACCACCAGTGGTATGCATACTACAGGTTGAAAAGCCCTGGTCTAGACCATAGTCACTAAACCCTAAAGCCCAATGCTGCCCTTTTAAGGATAAGGTGAAGGAATGGTAGCTGCTCTTTTTAATCTGTTATATATGTTTTCATGTAACTCTATATTTATATGGTCATGTAACTCTATATTTTATAGTGACTTTATTGTTAGACTTTATTGTGGTATCATTGTTGTGAACAAAGATTACAAGTCTCTCTCTGTATCTCTCTCTCATAGATTATTACTCTTCTACTCAAAACAGCAAGTATTACAACAGTCAAATCCAAGTATCACCCTCCTTGTTTATTTTTTGATGTTCTGGATAGTTGAAAACTATTTTGTTTTATTTCTTCTGGTTAATGGCCACATTAAAGTTATTTGTATTTGAATCCAAGTATCACAATGATACATGCATATCGTGGGAATATCTCCCAAGCGGAGAAATGTAGTCAGTAATAGTTTTTTTTTACTGGAGAGACAGTATTATTTATTACATAAAAACATAGCAGATGCCAATATGGATAGAACTCAAGAAACCTCTAAATATAGAGCATTTCAATTGGACTTAAGTATGATTAACTTTTCATAAAATGCCAAGTAAGACATCTGTCACATATTTATAAATCTGTTTTTCTATAGTATGTTCCTAGGCATAGTGTAAAGACTGCCTGGCTGGTTCATATTTTTTACCATACTATATCCATAAATACTTTCAAAATCACTATGTAACAAATGCCTTGCTTTTAACATGGGAAAAGATAAAAATGAAAATTTATATGAAAATACCAGGATGGATCTCGACAATGGAAGCGTTTGTGCACCCAAATTTAATCAACTATGAAAAACCTGTGACCTATAGAGACATTTTGAATACTGAAGGGAAATTACAAACTAAAGAAGAATTGGAAGAACAGGGTATTGAGCTATCATGGTGGCCACACTTGCAAATGCAAATGAGATACGAAAAAGATGCCAAAGCATATGGCTTTTATAAAGACCAAACAGTGTTTGACCAGATACTATTGTCATCAGATGAAAAACAGATTAAGAAACTCTATAAATTTTTGTTAAACTTGAAGATGGAAGATGAACAAGTTAAAGAAACAATGATAACTTGGGCAAAAAACTTTGGGCACAATATAGAATTAGAAAAATGGCAAAACTTGTGGGAAAGAAACTATAAAATAACAAGGGCAGCTACTTATAAAGAACATTTATATAAAATGTTTTATGGATGGTATTTACCACCTGCAAGATTAGCAAAAATGTTTAAAATCATGTCTAGTAACTGTTGGAAATGTAGGCAAAAGCCAGGCACGTACTATCACCTCTGGTGGACATCCCTAAAGCAAAACAATTCTGGTCAAAAATACATATATGGTTAGAGAAACTGCTAAGAAAACATGTTGATTTCAAGCCAGAATTATTTCTTTTATGTATAATTACAGAAAACTATGACCAAAAATGTATATATTTAATGTACTAACAGCAGCGAGAATTATATTTGCACAGTTTTGGAAAAATGAAGAAACACCAACGGAAGAAGACATAATTAGGAAAATTTTGGACTGTGCAGAAATGGATAGGCTTACATTGAAAATAAAAGGGAAAGAAGACACAGAATATTTTTGAACATGGGATAACTTTTACAAATGGCTAGAAAAATGGAGTAGAGAGTAGGAATGGGAGTTGTATTATTATTAATGTCAAATATGTGGACCCAGACAACATATTGTTTATTAAGCACTAAAAATTTGTAACTATAAAAAATTAATAAAATATCTATAAAAATATATGAGATAGAGACTAAAGAAACTATCAGTCCAGGTTCAACAAACGCTATCAAATGCCTCAACGCAGCTCAGCTCTGATAATATTTTTGTTGAAAAATGACAATGAAGTTGTTGCCAGAAAAAGAAATTGTAAGATAAGGTCCATGAAAAACAATCTTCTTTATTAAAAAAATATTCCACCCTAGTCTATTGATCTCTTAAACTTAAAAATAAACATTAGAAGACTGGCACATTCCAGAAAATGCTTTAAATCACACAATGAAGCCACCAGCACTGGCTTCTTTCTCTTGATGGCAGATAGTTGTGATCAAGTTTTTTTTATTCCCTAATTTTTAAAGAAGTGTATTGGATATAAGAGAAAACATCTTGCAAATTTACATGGGTCATCTCTATTTCTGAGGGTCAAAATGCAACTATAATGCATTCCTGAGCAATCAAGATGAAAAAATGCCTGGAAAGAAAAACTTAGAAAGAACATTTGGAGATTTGTTGGATATGTTTAAATTGGAGAAGAAAACACTGCTGAGAATAGAATAGAATAGAATAGAATAGAATAGAACTGGAAGGGACCTTGGAGGTCTTCTAGTCCAGCCCCCTGCTCAAGCAGGAGGACCTATACCATCTCAGACAGGTGATTGTCCAGTTAGAAATGGGGCTGAATTGTTCAGAGGTGTTCCAAAGGACAGGACAAAAAGGAATGGGTTTATATCTGATAGAATAACAGGAAAATGTTTTCTGACAATAAGACTTGTTCAAAGCTGGAACAGAGTGCCTTGGAAAATGGCAGATTCTCTTTGTCAGAGATGTTTGAGAAAGGCCAAATAGTCACAATTGGAGATGCTTCATTGGGCAGTGCATTGGGCTAGATGTTCTCTAAATCTTTTCCAAAACTCACACCTATGATTCTATGGGTTCAGATGAATGAATGAATGACTATACAATTGGAATACATGTGCTTAACTAGATGTATAAATTGAAACTATTCCTGGGGCAAATAATATTCTCAGCTCTTTGGAGGACAAAAAATGAAATAAATGAATGGATGAATAAAGATCCATAAACACAAATATATGTAATGCACAAATTAATGACATTTGACTTCTTAGTCACAGTATCTTCAGTTTTCTGCACATTTGAACCTGCATATATGGAAAGAACCTATATATCACTTTCTCCTAACTGCATGCTGCTGGGTTTGGCATGTATATGTAATCTGTAACTGTCTATGCTTAAACCTCACCAGCTCATATTTCAGCCCAATCAAGGACTTACTATCCAGCCAATCTCAGCATCCTGCTTGTAACATGGAACAATGATGGCCTACCTTAAAGGGATGCTGCGTGAATTACCAAAAATTCTATAGATATTCAAAAGGTTCTAAAAGAAATATTATCTTCTAGAAATAATATTTTTAACTTCCAGAAAAAATAATCCCTACTAGAAACAAATAAATATTAGCAGTAAGAAAAACCAGGGAAAAGTTTTAATAATAATCTGAGATGTGCTGAGACAATTGATCAAACACTGTAATTAATTCAGCATTATTGTTTTCAATGGTTGTGGCTCCTTACCAAGATCATTTATAGCTATTTATAAGTGTTTGTCTATTTGTGTGAACTGACAAAATATACTGCTATTGGATTAACAGTATGTATCTCCAAACACTGCATTTATATCAGGTTTAAGGAATTCCTTAGTCAGAAACATAGATTTTTGGCTTGAAAGAAGAAATGTTGTGCTCTGTCGCAACCTTACATAATAAAAGTAAATCATGACTATTTTTTATGACATACGCTACAAGGTACTCATTTCATTGGTATCCACTGGTCTTCAAATTAAAAATACAATGGGCTCAAATCAAAGGAAAACACTTTGATATGTGTTCTCTTTCACAGTCACACCTGGAGCATTAGATACTAATGAAGGCTTCCATGTCATCAAGTTTTTCCCCCCAGCTTGAGAAAGCAAGAAAGAAATTGGCTGTGTTTCTGAATAAAAAACTTCAATTACAGTATAAAGTAGATTCCTCTCTGACATAAATGGAACTTTTGCCCCTGACTTCCAAGAAATGGTGCCAGCTTGCATAATTTGAGCCCAGCATGTTTCTTTTAGCTGCCTTACAGATAGCACCTCAGCTTGGATGAGAAATCAATTCACCTATGAAAACTAATCTTTTTTGACTACAGCGTAAACAGTAAACAGGCTAAATAACTGAGCACACATGAATGTCAATAGACTTCCCATCACAAAATTTTAACAATGTTATATTTTCAGATAAAAACTTCAAGTCAAAATTTCAGAGAATATAAATTTGGGAAAATCTGCCATCTGCTGTTTCTTTCCTTCCTGAGCTATATCTCCTCCCTTCACTAATTATAAATTCTATATGTTTTTCCTCCAGTGACTCGATCCATACTCTCAAATTACTTATTCTGCTTTCTCCATCCAACAGAATAATAGATTTTTTTAAAATCACATTGCCATGGCTTAGAAGAATCTTGTAATTTCTAACATGATGAATTGTTGAGCATTCTATTAAAAAAATCTATCACAAGATTATAATAAATCATACTGAAGATATGACCAAGATTATGTCCTGTGTAACAACACAGGGGAATGAATGCATTTGTGCCTCATTCATATACAAGAAATATGGAAAAGAATTAAAATTATATGGTGCCTAAGGAATCTATTAAGTTTGACAATCCTTTACATTTAGGAATAGGGCTAAACAACACCTATATTGTGTAATCCCATGAATGATTACTTAAAAGTGTAAGTCCACTAAATTCAATACACTTAATAGAATAACAGAGTTGGAAGGGACCTTGGAGGTCTTCCAGTCCAACCCCCTCTCAAGCAGGAGACCTTATAGTATTTTAGACAATGGCTGCCCAGTCTCTTTTTAAAAACCTCCATTGATGGAAAATCCACAACTTCTGAAGTCAAGCCATTATTGTTCCCTAGTTCTAGGTTACTTCTCTCCTTGATTAGTTTCCATCCATTGCTTCTTGTCCTGCCTTCAGGTGCTTTGGAAAATTGGTTGACCCTCTCTTCTTTGTGGCCACCCCTCAAATATTGGAACACTGCTATCATGTTGCCCGTAGTCCTTCTTTTCACTAGAACTAGTGCAACCCTTCTTCATATGCCTCCAGCTCCTTAATAATCTTTGTTGCTCTTCTCTGCACACTTTTCAGAGTCTCAACATCTTTTTTATATTGTGGTAACCAAAACTGGATGCAATATTCCAAGTGTGGTCTTACCAAGGCTTTATAAAGTGGTACTAACACTTCATGTGATCTGGAATATTATTCCTCTATTAATGCAGCCTAAGATTGCAGTGGCTTTTTAGTGGCTGCAGCACATTGCTGGCTTATATTTAAGCGATGGTCTACTAGGACTCTAAGAACCCTCTCACAGTTACTGCTATTGAGCCAAGTTTCATCTAATCTGTACCTGTACATTTGGTTTTTGTTGCCTAAGTGTAAAACCTTTCTTTTCTCACTACTGAATTTCATTTTGTTTGATAGGACCCAGTGTTCAAGTCTGTCAAGATCTTGATGACCAAAAAGGAAAAAAAGGTGATAAAATACAGGTAGTCCCTGACTTACAACAGTTTGCTTAGTGACTGTTCTAAGTTACAACGGCATTAAAAAAGTGACCTATGACCATTTTTCACACATATGACCGTTGCAGCATCCCCAGATGTAAATGTGATTTACATTCAGATGCTTGGCAACTGATTCATATTTATGACGGTCACAGTGTCCCAGAGTCAGGTGATCCCCTTTTGCAACCTTCTGATAAGCAAAGTCAATGGGGAAACCAGATTCAATTAAGAACTGTGTTACTAATTTAACAACTGCAGTGATTCACTTAACAAATGTGGCAAGAAAAGTCATAAAATTGGACAAAATTCATTTAACAAATTTCTCACTTAGCAACATAAATTTTGGGGTCAATTATGGTTGTAGGTTGATGACTGTCTGTACACACACTTACCATACTTTTAATGGGAATCTTCTGCCTGTTTCTCTGACATTAATCTTTGCACTATTCTATCCCCTTGTCTCCTTCTGGTTGACTCAAAGAAGCCGATAGGTGATTGCTGGAGCTTGGGGGGTGCGGTTTCTGCCGTTGAAGTGGGGGCATGGGGGCATGTCGGGGTGCTAGTTGGCTATCCCCCAAAGATTCCCTAACTTTAAAACAGCTCTTGGGTGGCAACAGTTACCCAGCACGAGGGACTCAGGAGAAAGAGATGCCGACAATGCTAACTCCCAAGAATGAGGGGCTGAGAGGCAGCTACAAGCAGGGGAGGCAGGGAGGGAGGGGGGGGGGGCAAGGAAAGGAAATCAAACCTGATTGACAGGGAGCATAGTAACCCTGATCCTACTCTACAGAGGGCAGATCCCTATCATCCCCGGCCCGGCAGGGGTCTTCCTGACCCACCGTTGCAGACAAAGGGGGGCTCCAGTGAGAAGGGGGAGGAAGAGAATTTAAACAAGCTTAGCAATTGGAGTGGGGATCCCCCCCCAAACAAACGTGCTTCGTGGGTAACCTCCCAGCACGACAGAAGTGACCAAAACCTGCTGCATCCACCCAGGAGACAGGAGGGAAATAAAAACCAAACAGCCCCCCCTGCTGCCAATCCTCAAAAGAAATTCTCATGACAATGAAAACCTTGGACAGGAGGAAGAGCGTGGCCGGGTGGGCAGACGGGTTTCTTGCTAGGCTGTGGCTTGGGGGGGGGGGAAAGGAAGCAGCTTCACCACCCCCAAACACTGTGCTCTCATGAAAGCAGGATGAAAACTCAGAAAAATGACAAAGAAAAAAGGTTAAAACAGAAGAGTGTCTCTTCTGAACAAGAAAAAAAAAAGATCGCATCCGAATCCAGCTCTTGGGGATGGACTGGGGCAGGGGTCGGCAACCTTAAACACTCAAAGAGCCATTTGGACCCGTTTCCCAGAGAAAAGAAAACACTGGGAGCCGCAAAACTTGCACGCGCGCATGAGGGGGGGGGAGCTTGATTGAAGAGTTTAATTAAAAAGAAATAGAGGCTGCTGTGCATGAGTTCTCTCTCTCTCTCTCTCTCTCTCTCCCTCTCCTCTCTCCGATCTTCTGCTCACCTGGCAAACTGGCTTCACGCTGTTCTCCGACAAGCTGACACACATTCTTATTGGGCTGGCTCTCTCCTGCCCTTGGTCTGCCAGTCCTCTTCCCCCACTCAGTGTGAGTGTGTGTGTGTGTGTGTGTGTGAGAGAGAGAGAGAAAGAGAGAGAGAGAGAGAGAGAGAGAGAGAGAGAGAGAGAGAGAGAGAGAGAGAGACAGACAGAGAGAGAAATGCTGCTTCCTGCTTCCTGCTTCGACACAGCAAAGGCAGGAGCTTGTCCGAGAACAGCATGAGGCCACTCTCTTTTTTACACACACACACACACACACACACACAGGGGGGGAAGTGCAAGTGCCTCTCTCTGTCTCTGTCTCTCTCTCTGCAAATGGCAGAGGAGGCTGGAAGCCGCAGGAGAAGGCTCAAAGAGCTACATGTGGCTCCGGAGCCGCGGGTTGCTGACCCGTGGACTGGGGGATTTTTATTTTTTGCCTCATTTTGCTCTTTTAAAAAGACCGCCCCCCCATGCCAGAAGCTGCGCACCCTCGCCGTTCACCTGCTGAGCCCCCCCACAGACCCAAAGCCCCTCTTTCCCTTCCTTTGAAACAAACAACCCCCCCACCCGAATCTTCCCATTCCTCCCTTCTGAATTAAAATGAAAGAAAGCCAGGTTTTTTCTTTTATGGTCTTTACATATTTAAACTGCTAGAAGGAAGTGGGGAAGAAAACTATCGCGAGACACTCTTCTGTTTTAACCTTTTTTTCCTTGTCGTTTTTTGGAGTTTTCATCCTGCTTTCGTGAGAGAGCAGCATTTGAGGGGGTGAAGCTGCCCCCTTTGCTCCCCCAAGCCACAGCTGAGCAAGACACCCACCTGCCCGCCCGGCCACGCACTTCCTCCTGTCCGAGGTTTTCATTGTCATGAGCATTTCTGTTGAGGATTGGCAGCAGGGGGGGCTGTTTGGTTTTTATTCCCCCTCCAACTGCTGGGTGGATGCAACAGGTTTTGGTCACTTCTGTCGTGCTGGGAGGTTACCCACGAAGCATTTTACTTTTGGGGGGGATCCCTACTCCGGTTGCTAAGCTTGCTTAAACCCTCTTCCTCCTCCTCCTCACCAGAGGCCCCCTTTGTCTGCAATGGTGGGGCAGGAAGACCCCTGCCGGGCTGGGGATGATGGGGATCTGTCCTCTGTGGAGTACGGTCAGGGTTACTATGCTTCCTGTCAATCAGGTTTGATTTCCTTTCCTTGCCCCCCACTCCCTGCCTCCCCTACTTGTAGCTGCCTCTGAGCCCCTCATTCTTGGGAGTTAGCATTGCCAGCATCTCTTTCTCCTGAGCCCCTTGTGCTGGGTAACTGTTGCCACCCAAGAGCTGCTTTAAGGTTAGGGAATCTTTGGGAGAATAACCAACTAGCATCCCTGTTCTGTTTCAGCCGAAGAGACATCGAGGCGAGGCAGGAGTAACAACACAAGTCTTTATTGAGATCACGAACAGAACAGAAGACAAAATGGCGCCATGGCCTTTTATAGCCCCTTGCAAGGGACAGCATCAACCAATCAATGCAAGGCTAGTGTCCCGCCTTGCACATGCGCACAAAGCTGGAGACAGCCTGTCTGGTCCCGGGCAACCACGTGGATTGCCCGGGCCTTCTGCAGCCTCTTGAGCCTGCTGAGTCATTCAGCAGTCCCAGGACATAACACCCCTCCTCCCTTGGATAAAACAATAAGTGAATACTTATAGTTTTAAAACAACCTACATATACATGTTTTTTTTTCAATTATCGTGTTATTAATTCTAACACAATTATGCCTGCACACAGGCAGACCCTTATACCTCAAATTGTTTTAGGTTATCAATAGAACACCCTGCTATGAGTGTCCAGAGTTCTAGAGAACTAGTAAGCCTCCCTAATACTTGACAGGAACCTCACATAGTCCTTTAGATACTTGGGTGGACCTTTGGCCCTCTGACCTTCTTGGAGCCAGCGTTGGTGCCTGGCGTGCCACCTCACCTGTTGGGCTAGGCAAGCCAGGACTTTGATGCCCCAGGCAACCCTCCAGACTGCTGACTGGCTGGATCCGCTAAACCCAAACCAGAGTTCCTTGGTGGGGTGGAGTTCCCCAAGTCCAGTGGTGGGGTGGAATTCCCCAAATCCACAATGGACCCCTCTTGGGAACACTGCCCTTCGAGCCCAAGACCAGCAGCTGGAGTAGCCTGAGGAACTGATTGACTGCCATGTCCCAACGACCCGGTGCCTATGCCAGAGTCAGGAGCCGCCTCCGTGGCAAAACCCTCTTCAGGAACATGTGCAGGAAAGTGAAGGTCCACCTTGGTGGAGAGACTGTGGTCCACAATCGTAATTGTGGTCCTCCTCCTCCCCCAGAGCAGAGCCAGGGGCGGAAGAGTGGCTGGACAACCTCCAGCGCAGTTGGTCAATGTGACGTCTGATCACACGACCATCATCCAAGGCCACTTCGTATGACAGTGGCCCAGAGACCTTGCATACCACTGCTGTCACCCAGAGATGTCCAGGTCCATAGTTTCTGGCCCATACCAGATCACCCACTTGGAGTCTCCTAGGTGCCCGTGGCTGTGACACCTGTGAAGCCACCCGGTCTGGGTGCAACCTGTCCAGTTTCATGATGAGTCTGCGACCTCAGCGTAGTTCAGCTGGGCTCTTTCCTGTAGCTGTGCAAGGTGTGGTGCGGTGTGCAAGGAGAAAATCGGCTAACCTGTGATGCCAGGGTCCTCGAGTGATTCTCTTTAATGCCTCCTTGGTGGTACACACCATGCGTTCAGCCTGACCATTGGTGGCAGGGTGAAACGGAGCAGACGTAGCATGCCGGATCATGTTGGCTTGAAGAAAAGCCTGAAACTCAGAAGAGGTAAATTGGGGACCATTGTCTGAGACAAGGACATCAGGAAGACCATGGGAAGCGAAAATTCCTCTTAGCACCTGGATGGTCCTGGCAGTAGTAGTGGAGGATACAGGAACAACCTCTAGCCACTTGGAATGGCTGTCCACGAGGAGAAGGAAGAATTGCCCCTGAAAGGGCCCGGCGTAGTCGATGTGTACCCTCGACCATAGTGTATGTGTCTCCTCCCACCTATGTACAGGGGCCTGGGGCATTTCTGGCCTTGACTGTTGGCAGACTTGGCACCCATGCACCTGGGCCTCGATCTCTTTATCGAGCCCAGGCCACCAGAGGTGGCTACGTGCTAGTGCCTTCATCTGGACTATTCCCGGATGTCCCTCATGCAGAGAGAGCAAGACTCTAGTCCTCAATGAGGCCAGGATGACTACCCGGCTACCCCACAGGAGACACCCCTTGGAAGTAGAAAGCTCGTGCTTCCTTTGCCAGAACCCTTGGAATTCTGCACCCTGGCACATGTCAGGCCATCCTGACAACACCCATGTCAGCACGCGTGTAAGCGTGTGATCAGTGGCAGTTTCTGCAGCCACGTCCCTAGCATTGAGGGGAGATTCAGGCAATTCCTGAATGGAAAGAATGTGAAGAGCAGGAGCAGGATCTGCCTTTATCTGCTGTAGAGGTAATCTGCTGAGACCATCTGCATGGCCCATTTCTTTACCTGGTTTGTGAACCAGGGTGTAGTCATATGCTGACAAGAAAATTGACCATCTCTGCATTCTAGGAGATATAATGTGTGGGGTTTGTTTTGTTGTTGTAAACAAACCCAGCAAAGGTTTATGGTCTGTGTAAACCGTGAAATGGCGGCAATACAAGAAATTGTGGAATTTCTTTATTCCAGCCACTATTGCCAAAGCTTCTCTATCAATCTGTGCATAACTACGCTCTGCAGATGAGAGAGTCCTAGAGTAGTAGGCCACAGGGACTTGTGTCCCATCAGCCTTGAGATGGCTCAGTACAGCCCCAACCCCAAAAGGGGATGCATCACAGGCTATGCACACAGGCAATTGCTCATTAAAATGGGATAATACCGCATTTGAAGAGAGCAAGGCCTTGACCTCTGTGAAACTCCTTTCATGGACCTCCATCCATTTCCATGGAGCCTGTTTGTCCAAGAGCCGGTGTAACGGCTCAGCCACTGCAGTCTTGTGGGGAAGGAATGAATGGTAAAAATTTAACAGCCCCAGGAAGGCTTGAAGCTCACTCTTCGACTGGGGGCTTGGGGCTTGCTGAATCACTTGAAGCTTGGATTCCGAAGGATGGATGCCTTCAGAATCAATACGGAATCCCAAGAACTCAGTGGAGGTGACTCCAATTTTACACTTGTTTTGCTTCAGCTTCAGTCCTGCTTGGCGGAAACGCAGCAAAACAGCTCTCAGCCTTTCAGCTAAGTTCACAGATGACTCCCCAGCTATGAGGACGTCATCAAAATAGGGACAGACCCCTGGAATGCCACAGAGCGTTCGCTCCATCACACTTTGGAATATGCCAGGGGCTACATTAACCCCAAACTGCAGCCTTTTTACCTTAAAGGCTCCCTGGTGCATCACAATTGTTTGGGCCTAAGCCGTTGCCTCATCAACAGGTAACTGTTGATAGGCCTGAGCCAAATCCAGCTTTGCAAAGATCTGCCCCCCCTTGAGGGAGGCCAGAATGTGGCTCACCACTGGCATCGGATAGGCATGCTGCTGCAATGCTCTATTAAGTGTACATTTATAGTCCACACAAATCCGGACCTCTCCATTGGCTTTCAGTGGTGTGACTATAGGGGTGTCCCATGGACTAGAGTCCACAGGCTCTAAAATGCCTTGCTGGATCAGCTTGTCCAGCTCTGCATCGATTTTGCTTTTCAATGCAAAAGGTACCCTTCTGGGCTTGATTCTAATGGGTGTGATGGCTGGGTCCAAACGTAAGGCAATGGGAGCCCCTTGTATGAACCAAGCTCTGCACTGAACACATCCGCAAACTCCTTGCAAACATCTGCAAGGCCTGACGTTTGCAGATTGTGCAGCCCAGTCACTTGGATCCCAAGGGCCTCAAACCAATCGAGTCCTATAAGACTCGTGCGATCACCCCCAACTACCACCACGTCTAGCAGTCCTTGGAAACTCTTACGCTGCACTCTGACTGTGGCCTCCCCCTTCACGCTGACCCTCGAATTTTGAAAGTGAGTGAGGATTAAATTTGAAGGCCTGAGTTTGACTTGAAGGCCACTCCTGTGGCAAACCTTATTAAAGGTATCTAAGGAGATGATTGATAGAGCGGACCCGGTGTCCAGCTCCATCGACAAGGGAACCCCTTGCAACTTCATGTCAAGGCGAAGTTTCTTTTTTAGGGGCCTGTGAACCCCAGTTTTGAAAATGCCCCTACGGGACGCGTAGAAGCCCACCCTATTTTGGCTGGGGACCCTGGTACCTTTCAGAGGCAATTCTACTGGCGACTGTTCCTTCTGGTGACCCAAACAGACGGATGCGATGTGGCCTTGCCTGCCACATGCCCGGCAGGTAGCGGAGCGAAACCGGCAATCAGCTTGCTTGTGGCGTCCTCCACAGCCGAAACACCGAAGGGATGCTGCCGCTCTTTCTTTGTGCCCTGGAGGCTTCCTCACTTCGGCCTGTTGAAGCCTGTCCACCTCTTCCTCCGGATCCGATTCGGATGCCTCTCCAGCAACATCTTGATGGATTGAGACTGCTGCTGGGGGGTTCCTGGCGAGCCGCAGGGCCTTCACAGCGCCGCCTGCTGCTTCTTCAGCTGCAATCTCTCTCAGAGCATCTTGGAATGATACATCTTCCTTTGCAAAAAGTTTCTGTTGTAGCTCACGACTTCGCAGTCCGCAGACCAAACGATCCCAGAGTCTCTCTTCCAGATCCGTGAAAGCACACTGCCTAGCTGCTTGTCTTAAGGCAGCAACAAAGTCCACGGCCGACTCACCAGGCCTTTGATCTCTCTGCTCAAATGCATGCCTCCAAGCAATTACTGATAGCTTGGGTTCGAAATGCCCACACAACATCCTCCTCAAATCGGTGTATGCAATTGATTCCAATGGTGCTGGGGCTACAAGATTTTCTGCAATGTCAAAAGTCTCTTGCCCACAGACACACAGCAATGTAGCAGCTTTGAGGCTGTCTTCCTGGATCTTATTAACTCTAAAGTAATTCTCCACCCGAGCCACGTAAGAACTCCAGCGCTCAGGGTGAGACGTATCAAAATCTGACAAACGGCCCAGCTTTGACATCTTTACAGCCTGTAACCTCTTCGATGCCTCTTGCTGCAAGGAATGAGAAGGGGTCCCTTGAAGCCGAGCTCACCTCCAGCGTCTTCGTACTGGCAGGCAATCGCTTCCACCGGACGCCGAACTTCTCAGCGCTTCAGGCCTCCTTTGGTAAGTCAGCCTAGCTTCTCCTGTTTCTTCTTGCAGCGTATCCCACCTTCATCGCCAATGTTCTGTTTCAGCCGAAGAGACATCGAGGCAAGGCAGGAGTAACAACACAAGTCTTTATTGAGATCACGAACAGAACAGAAGGCAAATTGGCACCATGGCCTTTTATATCCCCTTGCAAGGGACAGCATCAACCAATCAATGCAAGGCTAGTCTCCCGCCTTGCGCATGCGCACAAGGCGGGAGACAGCCTGTCTGGTCCCAGGCAACCACGTGGATTGCCCGGGCCTTCTGCAGCCTCCTGAGCCTGCTGAGTCATTCAGACGTCCCAGGACATAACAATCCCGACATGTCACCCATGCCCCCACTTCAACAGCAGAAGCCGCATCCCCCCCAAGCCCCTGAAATCACCTATTGGCAATCGCATGCTGCTCCGAGTAGGAACGCTGGAGGCAAATGGGAAGAGGTGGGAGGCTCAAGGAGAAGGAGGTGTGGCCAAGGGTAGGAGACAAAAGATCCTAGATCCACTGCCGATCAGCTGTAGCTGCATGTGCCGATCCTGGGCTCTTAGCAGGACCCAGGCAAACCTCATGCAGCTTCAGCTGAATCTCCGCCCTAAGACTGCATGCAGCTGCCTGCCACTCCCAAGGCTGCTGCCGATCAGCTGGAGCAGCACGCACCGATCCTGGGCTCTCAGCAGAGTCCTGGCGATAGCTTATGCCGCTCCAGCTGACTCTCTCACAGGCCTGTGCGACGTTGCCGCCACTTCACTTCATCCACTTTTACACTTTTTTTTACACTTTTTTTTTTACAGTGCTTTTCAACCCATCGTACGCGTACTACCTGCCAGGTGCTGAAGTACTACCAGTGGTACGCGTACCACTGGTTGAAAAGCCCTGGTCTAGTGGTTAAGGCACCAGGTTAGAAAGCAGGAGACCATAATTTCTAGTCCTGCCTTAGCCATGAAAGCCAGCTGAGTGATTTTGGGCCAGCCACTCTCTCACTGCCAAAACCACCTCACAAGTTGGAGGAGGGTATGTTGAATATGTTCATTGCCTTGAGTTATCTGTAAAACTAATAAAGGCAGGATATAAACAAACAAACAAGCAAGCAAGCAAGTAGCAAGCAAGCATCTACTGTAAAACGCACCCTAAATTAACAATACCATTCAAAGAAGCCTAAGTCCAAGTTCATCCTCTAGCTAATATAACTTGAAATAGTCCACACTTTAGTGAAATTGTTAACCTGCTCCTGGTCATAAACATTCACAGTAAAGCTACTACTAAACTCAATTGAACAACAGATTTGAAAGAAATTTAAGGTTATGTACCACTTCATCCTCACTGCCACAGAATTTACATTCCTAAGTGTTACAAGAAAAGATAATTGCCACTATACTATAAACATAACACTTTTACTAATGATACAAAATCATATTTAAGTTAACATACTACATTTTCTATAAACCCCATGGTGATCTAACCCTAACCCCATCTTTACCCCATATATAAATGTAATTCTAACTTCATCCTGATCATAGTAAGAAATGTTTACAAGAGCTGTGAGGCAAAGTGGTTAGAATGCAGTATTGTAGTTAACTCTGTCTACTGCCAGGAGTTCAGTCCTGACCAGCTCAAGGTGGACTCAGGCTTCTATCTTTCTGAGGTTGGTAAAATGAGGACCCAGATTGTTGGGGGTAATATGCTGACTCTGTAAACTGCTTAGAGAAGGCTGTAAAGTACTATGAAGTAGTATACAAGTCTTAGTGTTATTGGTATTATTGGAAATGTTACAAAGCATGTAACCCACACAGTAAATTTATTCATATATCTGGATAATTGTGTAAGTGTGTATTTGGGATTTGATTTCACATGGTTGGATCTAATGTATTTTGTCCACTTATTGTCCACACTGGCTTGTCACTATTGCTCTTTGTACACCAAGTAGCATTTTTTAAATAAACTGTTAAAAATAAAGTATTTCACTATTGATTCTGCTAACATGGATGTTGGAATTTCTTCATAGTCATCTGGATCACCACATGCCTTTAAAGTATCACAAAGCAAGACCAACCTTCCTATAGTTCCAATGCTGGTTGCCTTTCATACCATGACAGTCATAAAGTGTGACAGGACTACTGTGTGAAATTGCATCGAAGCAGAATTTTCGGGTGTGAAGAGGTTCTCCTGGACGGATGTCTTCTCTCCAACCAAAGGTGAACAGCTAAAAAAAAAACAGTGAAGGAAAACAATGATAGAATGTGGCCTTTGAAAGAAACACATGGCAGTAGGATGTCCTTCCAGTCAGATCTGAATCTATTTTGGTGCACCTGAACTAATCATTAAGTTGAAGAAGTTTAGCATTAGTGTAATAATATGTCTATAAACTGCTAAAAATTAAGGTTAGATTTATTTAAAGGATCAGATTAGTTTAAAAGAAAAAAATACTTTAAATATAAAAAAAATCACAATGCACCCAAACAAAATACATACTCCATGAGTTGAGAAATTAAAACTTGACCACATTTCTATGGAACTAATACTAATATTTATAGGAAAATGGATGGTATGAGGAAGCCACAGAATAGCAAAGCTATGAGAAGACAATCATTGACAAGAATAATTGAAAGTTCATTAAGAATAAGGTAGAAAATGTATGTCTAGGCTATACTGAATAGCTTTCTATGAAAAAAAATTAGCAGCCAAGGAGACAGATTTTGGTTTAAATTGTCTTACAGTATTTCCACTTGAAGTGTTATACTGAAGCATCACATTAGATTACTATTTGAAGTTAACTTATGCAAAATTCAGCAAGCATTAGGAATCAGTTTAAGAATCTGAACAAGTCAATATTTTCTAAAAGTTTTCACAGATAAGCATTTCAAACATTAATTTTCTCTACTTTTTGAATTGCAAACAATACTTGATACCACTTTGCAAAATAGTTCAAATGCAATACAAATGTCCAAAACTTTCAACATATCACCACTGTTAGGAAATGTACATATTCTTTTCCTCATTTAAGATAAGTGTGGAGTTTACATTCCAAAAACTTTATCTTGTGCTTATGGGTATAATTTTGCCCATTGGAAAGGCAGTTTACTTTGTCTGCACCTTTCCATTCTTACTATTTAATTCAATCAATCTAAGGCAAAAGTCCTTGAATGCAATTTTATTGGGGTACTACTGACAAGGTTGACTTTACTTCAGGATTTTCTGGGACAGATTGTGTTTACTCTGTAAAGCTGATTCGACAACATGGTGAACATAAGGCCTTTGAAGTTTCTGACTGAATTTGTTAATAGTTTCAAAAATAACTTCTTGCAACTGGTCCCATAGTGTCCTAACAAGATTTCAAACCACCAGGCAGATTTACCCAAATATATGTGGACAAATTTATGGGCTATGTGTGTCTAATGGTAAAAATGTACTTGCTTTTCTTTTCATAAATGAAGGAGGAAGGCCTGTCAATTAATTAGTTGCACTATCCAGGCATGAGCAACCTGGGGGTGGGGTGTCTCCTAGACTCACAACTCCTGCTTGGAGAACAGGGGGCAGTAATGGTTAGGAGAGACTTTGCACAACTTTGTGTTGTGAGCCAACTGCATCCTTTCCTGGATCGCGAGGCTCTGCACTCAGTTACTCATAACCTGGTGATCTCACATTTGGACTACTGCAATGCACTCTACATGTGTTTACACTTGAAGAGTATTCAAAAGCTACAACTGGCACAGAATCAGCAATCTGGACAATTCTAGATAACTTTCAGGTGGGCCATGTAACAGCACAGTTGCGTAAATTGTACTCATTGCTGGTTTGCTTCTGGGTTTAATTCAATGTATTGGTTATTGCTTTTAAAGACCTTTATGCCATGGTCCAGGCCACCTGAGAATTGGCTTGTCCCACTTGCGCTGGCAGAAGGGGCATGCTATGGATCCTATTGGCCAAGGAATTTTGACTGGTGGATTCAGGAGAAGAACCTTTTCTGCCATGTCTCTCACTTTTTGGATATCATGTCCCTTGAGGTGAGATCTGCCTCCACCCTATTGGCCTTCTGAAAGGTCTGAAAACCTGGTTCTGCCAACTGGCTAGGTTCCCCTATGGGGGCATCACACACTGGAGGCAATAAGTAGATTTGGAGAAGATTCCATCTCCACCACATTTACATATTGGTCCCTTTTTATTTAATTTTTTGTTAACTTTTAATGTTTTAATTTTAATGCTTAACATTTTTACTGTTTCTAAATTGTTTTATACTGTGCTTTTATCTGAGTCACAATTGTATTAAATTTTACAAAACGTACCCATAAAAATTACATAAACAATCAAGAAAAAAGATATAGAGTAAAAAGAGAATAGGAATAGAGGTGCAATGAGGCATAAAGAAAAAGAAAGGAAAACAAAATATATACGAAGAATAACTTCCAAGGATATAAAGAATGCTTACACTCAACTCATAGTTTACAACTGTAATATAATATCCATTCCCCTTCCTCTCTCAAAAGAAAGGTGAACAATTTTTTTTTTTTAAAAAGACATGATTTCCCCCCAATGTTTTATCCATAAACCCTAACAAAAAAGTTTCTGGTTCAAATTCTAGATCACTTTTTCAGGATTTGTTTGAATTACATTACTAATTTCGATTCAATATTGCTTAGCTCTTTTGCAAGGTAATATAAGGTTCCTATTTGAGTTTTATATCAAACAGCTATTTGGAACCTCCACTAAAAAGGGAGCTATGACAGGCAATAAATGGTCAGACAGGAAAGCAGATGAAATACCCATTAGACTATCCATTAGGCTTCTTTAAAGTACGGTAGAAATGGCTGTTAAAATGCTATTAGCTGTACATCAGCAAATATGGAATAAAACCTGTGGGCTAGAAAGTGTAAAAATTTAGTTATGGGATACCCCCATAATGAAAACTCAAGAGAATATGTAAATTATCAAACCACTGCAGTAATTTCTTACATACAAGCAAATTTTGTTTCGAATATTGGTAAGAAAAAACAGTAAAGAAGAAAAAAGAAATGTTAAATAAATAGGCATGTTTCAGAAGAGACAGAAATGTACAAGATCCAATAGGTAATATCAAATGGGTAATGGATAAATTCAGATAACTATTAGATTCAGAAAAAGATTAAAAACCCCTAACTATGATGATTTATCAGTGTTCCCGAATATCATTGTATTCACACCGATCATTGTATTCTTGCACTAGCTGAGTAAATTGCAGCTGGAGGCAAAACTTTGCCATGGTTTTGACACTACCTTGAGAATAGATAAAGGGTTGTATTGGGAAATTTCTGTTCCACTTTGCTTTTTATATTGCAGGGCATACAGTTCCATTCTGTACTCCCACCACCATCACATGAATTTATTGGAATGATCAGCAAAGGTAATGAGGATGGATACTACCTTTAATTAAACGATGTCCAGGTCTACTTTTCATCTTCTGCTGCTAATTAGTTCTCACTTGGCAGGATTGGATGCCAAGTTTGATTCCAGAATAACCTAGCCTTTATGTGACATCAATACGTGTTCAAACAGAATGGGGTTTGGATTGCATTGCCATGGCTGCCATTTTAATTTGTTTGTTTAATTTGTTTGACTTTTCCTGAAAACATTTCTTGAATACAGTCTTAAAAAGCATTATTTAATTGTTGCAAACAAACTTTGGACCTGCATGTTTTATATGTGCCTCATCCCAGGGCACTGATTACCCCAATTGATTACCCCAATTGATACCTATAATTACTGGATATTACATTAAGACTTATGTTCATAAAATAATGGTAAAATTTAATGACATTTGTTAAAAAGGCTGCTGACATTTTGGGCTTCCGGTTTGTGCTCACGGCAGTGGCGGACGCGCGTGGTGATTGCTCCCTCCACCGTCCGGTTTTCTCCCGCTGGGGGACCCTGAAAATGGTTGGAAGTCACCCTGGAGGGGCGACGAGCGTGAAGAGGCCCTCCGACTGATTGTGGAAGGGCAGCAGCCCTCCCGTTTGATCCGGAGCAGCTCTTTGAACTGACGGGGAAAAGATCGGCCATTAATATGACCCATCACTAAGCCGTTACCAGCCGAGGCCAAAATTACTATCAAGCACTTCGAAAGCACCGCAGAGGAATTGGGTGAGATCTTACCTTCTTTGTATCCCAAGTATTTTCCTGCAAAAAGCCTCTTGAAATTTCTTCCCCCTGTGAGGAGAGAGGGAAGGGAACGTCTTCCTCCCACCCTCTAAAATGGCGGCGTCTGACTAATTGGGAAAATAAAGCCTTGAAAAGAACAACTAAGTATTTGGATTTGCATCTTTTTGATATTTGGGGACCCAAAAAGTTCCTACTTTCATGGGGATCTGTTACCTTATCTACTTGTAAAAAAGATGTAAGGATAAAAACCCAGCCCCTCCTGAAAAAGACTATGAATGCTATCGGGGACATCTTGTGGTGAAGTTTGGTACAGCGTGAATATTCTTGACCAAGAGACCTGCTTACAGCCCAGACCTGTCTTTGGTATTATCTAAGAGAGATAAAAAGCTGAGAAAACAGCTGGGCGGTGAAATTGGCTTTTAGGAATCTGTGGAGGTGAACACTCACTGACTCTTGTTTAAAAAATAGCCTCCACTAAAGGATCATTCATAATTATCTCAGAAATGGAGGAGGACCAGCAACAAATTTCGGCTAATTACAAACTTATACTTGAAAAAATTCTTGAAGCTACTGAGATAATTAAATCTAGAGTGAAAGACAAAGGCACCAGCTTAAACCTACAAAATGAAACCCTGATTCCAACTAAAGAACTTACAATTCAAAAAACAACAGAAGTGGAAGAAATTAATACCAAGACAGAGGACTTTAAAGAACAACAAGTACAACTTACTGAAAAGTTTGACAACCAAACCCCGAGTGCAACTAAAGAACGTACAACCCAAAAAGCAACAGAAGCAGAAGAAAGTAATACCAAGATGGAGGGTGTTAAAGATCAACAAGTACAGCACACTGAAAACCTAGACAACCAAACAACAACCATAAAATTGGACATGACTTTTTACTTAAACCAGAAGAAACCTGAGGAAGAAGACCAGACCGAATTGAAGATAAATACACTAGAGCAAATATGGAGACCTGAGCCACCAGAGCAACAATTTAATGATTATAAATGGGCCAGTTCCTGTGGAAAATTAATAACCAGATGGTCTCCTTTGATTCAAAAAATATGTGCAAGAATGAAGGGAGATCTATCTGATGATTTAAAGGCATTGGTATGGAAGCCTGGTTGGCATAAAAAGAAAGCTAGATTTAGATTTTAAAAATGGAGTCTTCTGATTTATGACAGAAGATCCTAATGTCTCAACTAATGGGCTAAAGGGAGATTTTGAGATGAAGGGAAATGTGATTATAGATTTAAATATTGTTGGAAAATGATAAAAAAATAAGGGATTAATTGGCTTAATATTTAGGATTTAGATTCATAAGGGAAATGAAAATTAACTATTAGTAAATAGCTTCGAATTATTGTTTAGCCCAGATAATACAGATGATGGACTTGAGACAATAAAGGACACTCTATTAGTAAGTGGTGATGTACTAGGATGATAAATAGAAAATGTTTATGAAATAAATTAAGAATATATTTAAGTAAATAATATGTGTATCTTAGATATTATAACTTTTATGTAGTGAAATAAAGGAAATTTGGGTTACTCGAAATTTAAATACTATGGATGTTAAAGGTTAAATTGGAATACCGTAATTAAAAATTAGGTAAAACTTAAAAACAGGATATGGATATGTATAAGCAAAAAATATATTGATAAATGTCTTAACTGAGCTTGTTATAATTAGAAATTTACTTGTTTAAATATGATATAGCAAATGTTATGGGAAATAGAGAAGGAATTTTTGATGATGCAACCCGATATATGTACTAAAGATTTTGTTATTGAATTATTGATTACCCAATCACCACGCTGCTTTCTAAATACTTAAATGTAAAACTGGAAAACCAATAAAATTTGTTATAAAAAAAAAAAAAGGCTGCTGACATTTTTTCCCTCGGTCTCCATCTCCTTCTCTCCTGGCTGAAATTGAGGAATTCTAAAGGAAACAACACTATTTATTAGATGTATTTCAAGTGCAGCTTCACATCCAGTGCATTGCAGTAGTCCATTCAAGAAGTGATCAAAGCTTGAGTGTCCATGAGGACATTTAGTAATGCCCCAGGTAATGTATTTTTGTTCTCCAGTCTTCTTCAACTTGGTATCTTACAAATAGTTAGAATTTTGGTTCTCAGAATGTTCAGACACAAGGCTATATGAGAGTTTCCAACACATATGGAAGACTATAGGGGGGGGGGAATCTGATTTTAACTAATGTTTAGAAATGTGTTTTTTGAAAAGCCATCTAAACTCTCTTTGGATCCAACTGTCTCTAATGGTGCATGGAATAGGTGTCTGCAAAAGAATGTGTTTTATGAACTAATTAGTCCCTTCAAGTGGTATGTTAATTTCTTCCCCCTTCTCCACTGTCTTCCATTCCCATTAAAGAGATGGGTTTCATTATGTAACCTACAATTATCTTGATTCAGAAGGTGCTGCACTCAACCTTTTCCTTTCAATTAAACAAAGCTATGCATTGCCAGTTTAATTTTCTATTTTGTCACTTCTTTTGAAAACCATGGCTATAAAACTCACTTGGTATACCCTCTTCCATAGCTATTGAGTCCATTACAGGTGATTAGAACTTTTCATGTGATAGTCTGAGTGATCCACAGGATTTTATTGGGGAAAGTGTAAACTATTGTATCAGACCGATGCTTCACAAACCTCACAGGATTTTTTTTTTAAATGAGATGAAAGCCCTCATCAAACTAGACCCCTTTCTTTTCATTTATATGTATTATGTTTAGACTAATGGGCCGGAGCAGCAAATAACAGAACTGAAGGCAACAATTAAGTTTGTGGTCCCAATAGGAAGGGAGGGAAGACCCCAGTAGAGAATAAAAATAAAAATAGGACAGAAAATAAAAAATAAATCAATAGGCAAATAATAAGAACAAGAGTGGAACATTAGAAATCAAGGAAGAATGGGATTAATAAAGAGGCAAATCTCAATAAGGCAAATCTTAAATAATAAGGTAGGGAGGAATTGGAGCTCAAAAACTTAAAAAAATAGAGGGAAGAAAAGGATAAATAAAATTAACATAAGAGTAAGAAAGCTAAATAAATAACAAGATAGAAAAATGAGCACAAACAGGCAGAAAAAAGGATAGAAAAAAAATAGGCATAATTACCTAGAACAGAGAAGGTAGAAACAAGGCTAACAGCAAAGCACATCCACCAACCAAAAAAGAGGGATTTTCAAACAACAAACTCGTGGAACAAGTGACTGATACCATTGTGGTATGCAATACATTTTCCATGTATGTATGTGCTTATGCCCAAAGAACACCCAAATTATACATGCATTAAATGTAAACTACGTGAACTACTAGAGGAAAAAGTAAGGAACTTAGAGGCAACTCTAGCCAAACCCAACCTACGCAGGAAAGCTACACCCAAACCAAACCAAACCAAATAATGAATAAATAGCTCCCAGAGGATTTGACCCTACTGATAAACCCTTGGAAGAAGACAAATGGAGGTATATCACACATAGAAGGAAACACAATAATCAAAGAAAGAAGCAGCAGACATCTAACAAACCCCTACTGCCAATCTAACCCAACCAGAAGCAGCCCCATTAAAACTGAGCAATCGATTTCTCCCCCTAGATGGAAATACGCAGACCCACAATCTTCCCCTCAAAGAAAACATGCAGATATCTAGCAAAGAAACAACACCAAACATCCCTAAAAGACTCACATCAACAAACACACCTGAGATAAACAGAAAAGCACCCAGAGTGCACCCCCCCAAAAAAGGAAGACGAGTGTTGGTAATAGGAGATTCTATCCTCAAAGGAACAGAATCAACCATCTGCAGACCGGACATACAATCCAGGGAGGTATGTGGTCTCCCTGGAGCAAAAATCAAAGATGTGGCTGAGAACCTAACCAAAATAATTAGGCCCACAGATTACTACCCTTTCCCACTCCTTCACATTGGTACGAATGACACAACAAAGAACCTGAGCACAATATTGAGAGAATATAAGGAACTAGGCAATAAAGTTAAGGACCTAGGAGCACAAGTAATTGAGGAAAAAAAGAATTCTAGAAATAAATCCTGGCTAAAGGGTTGATGTCGCCAAGAAAACTTTAGTTTCCTGGACCATGGACTGCATGTCCTACACGAAGGACTCTTGGCAAGGGATGGGCTGCGCCTCATGAAAACAGGGAAAAATGTACTCAGAAAAAGACTGGCCCAACTCATTAAAAGGGCTTTAAACTAAAATTGAGGGGGAAGGGTGAGCAATCTTTAGAATCTCTAGAATAAAAAACCAAAAAGAGAAGCCACCTTCTGGTAGGTGATTCAATTATAAGGGATGTAAATTTAGGAAAGGACACAGAGGTTTCAAAAGAGGTCAGGTGTCTTCCAGGTGCTACTGCCAGTAGGGACAAGAAGCGTATTTCTAAAATAATCAAGAATGCCAGCAAGGACTGTGATGTGGAGGCTATTGTACATCTTGGCACTAACGATCTGTCCCAAAAAGATGTACTCTCTGTGCAGAATGATTTCCAGAGCTTGGGGCAGGAACTTAGCAGAATAGGCTGTAGGCTTACTTTTTCAGAGGTTTTACCAGTGTATAAGGAGCAAAATGGAAAAGGCCAGCGTATAGCAGAATTCAATATGTGGCTAAAGGAGTGGTGTAAAGGGGAAGGCTTTGGATATATTAGTCACGATGTCTGTAGCTGGTCTAATGAAAAAATGTACAAAAGAGATGGTTTGCATCCATCAAAGAAAGGGACTGAGTTACTCAGCTATAAATTCACAGATTTTCTGGAGGAATATTTAAACTAAACAGCGGGGACAGTGAGTTAATTGATACAGAACATCCCTGTCCCCGGCAATCTAACAATTATAGGGTTATCAGTGCATGTAACATAGATGTGTGTGTGGACAAGAATATCAACCTTGCTGTCAAGCAAAATCAAGCTTCTAATAGCAAGTGCCACACAAAGTGCACTAACCAAATAGGTGGTAAGACAATAGGGGAACTCAGGCACCACACAGGTTACGTAGAAAGTAAACACAGGGTCAGTCATAAAGGACTCAAATGTCTATATACCAATGCACAGAGTATGAACAGCAAACAGGGTGAATTAGAAATTCAGGCTAATGAGGGCAGATATGATATTGTTGCCATTACGGAAACATGGTGGGATGAAACCCACAAATGGAACACAAGGCTAGAGGGATTTAAATTATTTAAAAGAAACAGACCAAATAAAAGAGGAGGTGGAGTTGCTCTATATGTAAGAAATAACTACATCTCTACAGAACTAGAGCACAACAATGATGAAAACTGTCTTGAATGCATTTGGGTCAATATAAAAGGGGGGGGGAAATGACATTGCCATAGGTGTATACTACAGGCCACCCAACCAAACAGAGGAAATAGATGAACTTTTTGCTAGTCAGCTAACTAAGGTATGTAGGAAGCACATCACAATAGTAATGGGGGACTTTTAATTACCCTGACATCAACTGGGAGACAAACTCTGCACCAAGTGGAAGATCAAACAGATTCCTGACAAACCTAGCAGACAACTTTGTCTCCCAAAAAGTAGAGAAGGGAACTATGGGATTAGCCATATTGGATCTAATCCTCACTAACAGAGATGAAATGATAGAATGTGTTGAAGTCACAGGAACCTTGGGGAGGGGGAAATGATCATACAATATTGGAATTCAACATTATGGAAGCACAAGCAATAGAACACAGTCAAAT